>JASAND010011752.1:0-11401 GCA_030248195.1 Trissonchulus latispiculum
ACTAATATTATATGTTTGTAGACGGGATCCCCCCATGCTACCTTTTTTTGGTCATATTGGCACCTGGCCAATTTTGGCTCTTTGCCAAGGTCCCAAAGTCGGACTTTCGCTCTTTTTCGCAAATTTAGGTCAAACTTTTCTAGAACTGGGTAGAAGCTGGAGAGGTCTAGAATCTTTTGTTGAAAATTACCAGTAGGGGTCATAAAGTAACGAGGGGGATTTTTTTAATTTTGCTCCCTAGCTTTCAGGTGATGGGCCCAAACTTTGCATTTTTTGCCCCGTTTGGGCTAAAAGTTTCTAAGTCCACTTTTACTAGAAATGGCCTAAAAGTCACTAAAAATGGCGATTTTCGGCCTCGGGGTGGTCCCTATATAAAGTCAATCGGGGTCGCTGAAAACGATGAGCATACTGCCGATACCGCCCGAAGTGACCACAGGTCAGCATGGCTCCCGTGGTTCCTAGAACAGGGTCAAAGTTGGGAAAACTCACTGTAATCAGCGTTTTTGGGCGTTTTGGTCGGGGGCATATATAGTAAATCGACTACGCTCGTTTCAATGGGCAGATTGCCGAAACCGACGGAAGTGACCACTGGTCACTACAGCCTCTGGGGCCTATTGACCACTGGTCAAACTGCCTAAAACTGCGTTTTTTGTCGTTTTGGTCTGGCTTATTTTTAGGCCAAAATTTATGGGGGGGGGCTTTATGGGGGGGGGCTCGAAGTTGCCCCCCCCCCCATGGCTCACCAAAAATGGGGGGGCATATTTTTGGAAAAAAATTTTGCTAATTTTTTACGTTTTTTGTGCTGCCGTTTTTTTGGGTTTTTGTTAGTGTGCGGGCGTTTGAAATTAGGGTAATGGTAAAATTGGCAATTTTTGGGTGGGGGTGGGGGGGTTGGGGGGTGGGGGGGCTGTGGGGGGGGTCGGAAGGGGGGGGCCCCCCCCCCCCCCGTAAAATAAGGGATATATAGCAAATCGACTACGCTCGTTTCAATGTGCATATTGCCGAAACAAAACCGGACGGAAGTGACCACTGGTCAATACAGCCTATGGGGCCTATTGACCACTGGTCAAACGGCCTAAAACAGCGTTTTTCGGCGTTTCGGTCGCGGGCATATATAGTAAATCAACTACGCTCGTTTCAATGGGCATATCGCCGAAACCGACGGAAGTGACCACTGGTCACTACAGCCGATGGGGCCTATTGACCACTGGTCAAATGGCCTAAAACTGCGTTTTTCGGCGTTTTGGTCGGGGGCATATATAGTAATTCGACTACGCTCGTTTCAATGGGCATATCGCCGAAACCGAAGGAAGTGACCACTGGTCACTACAGCCTATGGGGCCTATTGACCACTGGTCAAACTGCCTAAAACTGCGTTTTTGGCGTTTTGGTCGGGGGCATATATAGTAAATCGACTACGCTCGTTTCAATGGACATATTGCCGAAACCGACGGAGGTGACCACTGGTCACTACAGCCTATTTGGCCTATTGACCACTTGTCAAACTGCCTAAAACTGCGTTTTTTGGGGTTTTGGTCCGGGGCATATATAGTAAATCGACTACGCTCGTTACAATGGCCATATCGCCGAAACCGACAGAAGTGAACACTGGTCCCTACGGCCTAGGAGCCCTATTGACCACTGGTCAGACGGCCTAAAATAGCGTTTTTCGGCGTTTTCGTTGCGAGCATATACTAAATCGACTACGCTCGTTTCAATGGTGATATTGCCGAAGAAACCGATGGAAGTGACCAGTTGTCACTACGGCCTGGGGGACCTACTGACCACTGGTCAGACGGCCTAAAACAGCGTTTTTGGTCAGGCGGCCTAAAACTGCGTTTTTCGGCGTTTTGGCCGGGCGCACTTATAGTAAATCGACTACACTCGTTTCAATCAGCATATTGCCGGAATCGGTGGAAGTGAAGCATGGGCGTATCCAGGGGAGGGGTTTTGGGGGTTGAAACCCCCTCCTTTTGGGTTAACTTTTATTAATCCTCCATTACAAACAGTGCAAATTTTTGTCAAAACCCCCTCCTTTTCAATAAATTCACGTTCAAACCCCCTCCTTTTCAAAATCCTGGATACGCCCCTGAAGTGAAGTGAAGTTCTCTTTGAATGGCTTGAAATTATTAACAGGATAACGGCTGTCATGGCTTACTGAGCCTAATTTGCAGGTTGTGTGTAGTTTATGCTTACACAAATGGCGTATATATATAATGCCATGATGCATTAGACTCTTGGAGGAGAATCTTTAAAATGACAGAAGGACAAGAAACAAAAATGCTCCTCTGGAGCATGAAAAAAGTAATATGGGTGATGGTGAGGTTGCAAAATCAAGAGAAGACTAGTCTTTAAAATGCTTAATATGGGGCTAGGTTCAAAAATAGAAGAGGACTAGGACAAAAATAGAACAACCCATATTCGCGGGATTTCACGTTTCGTCTTAGCTTTTGTCGCACACAGACCTATCATTGTCAGTCCATAAAAACTTAAGAAGTTGAATACTCTTTGGATATAGTTGTTTGCATATTTACACTCTTAGACTAGCTAAGAATATATATACGTGATTTTTTATCATTTGGTCGTGTTGAACTGCGGAAAGCAACGAGAAGAGATCTAAGGATATGATGCAAAAGCTATTGGTTCGTGCAGGGAGGAAATAGAAGATCAAAGTCCTAAAATTATTCTTGAAATATAAATTTTCCGTATTAATGGATAAAATGTGTACACTGGTTAGTATAATGCGTTTCTGGAAGAAAACGTTTGCTAAAATAAAAGTTCGATTCAAGCTAGAATACGTACAGTAGATTATGCGTTATATATAAACTAAATGTAGCGTGGGTGGATATGCATAATGAAAGAGTTACATGTATAAACCGCGAATATGGGTTGTTCGGCGAAGCTGTGCCCATATTAATTCGCTCACAACCTAGTCCTCTTCTATTTTTGAACCTAGCCCCATATTAAGTACTTTAAAAACTAGTCCTCTCTTCATTTTGCAACCTCACCATCACCTATATTACTTTTTCATGCTCCAGAGGAGCATTTTTGTTTCTTGTTTAGTAGGGATCGACCGGAATTCCGGTTCCGGTTCCGGTTCCGGTACTTTTTGGTTCCGGTTCCGGTTCCGGTTCCGGTTTTTGAAAACGTACCGGAACCGGAACCAATTTTAGCCTATTATCAAAAGCAAAATTTTATTAAAATTGTCAAAAATTTCATCAAACTTCTTTAAAACTTTTTGAAAAACTGCGATTCTCTTATAACCAGAATACGATTTATTCAAAAATTTGCGCTATTGCATTATATATATACTTACAATATTTAGAATTTGTAATAATAATCAGGGATGGAAACTGGGTCATTATTTCTGACCCATGACCCACTTGACCCAAAAGCAAATTTGACCCAGACCCAAGGCGACCCATGAAATTTGAAAATTTCGTGACCCAGACCCAAATGACCCAATCGTTTTCGTGACCCAGACCCAGCTGACCCAAGAATTATCGTGACCCAGACCCAAATGACCCAATAAAATAACTCGACCTAAACTGACTTTACATTATCCTTTTGTGAAGTTTTCTTGAAACTGTGACACGGAGACTATATTGCTGTGACACGAAATGGACTACGTAAGTTTATTGCTCTTGGATTAGTAATTAATCCAGTGCGCAGAGCAACAGAATTACTAAAAAATTATGGACGGAACAAATAGCAATGGTTTTTAAAGTTCTTTTGAAGAAACGTCATTTAAAATTTAAAAATCCTGATGAAGCTAGCCGAAAGGAAGAGATTTCGTCTAATTCACGTTGGAGAAATTGTGCATTTCTACTTTCTTTGAAACTAGTGAAAAATACTTTTGGCTTATATGTATGCTTAAAGGATGAAAATTTATATGTATATTTATTTTTTAACCATGTAAAAACCATTTGCATTTTAATCAGAAATCTCCGATAACAAAGTAATTATACGTACTGATACTGAGATATAATAACAAGCTAAGGAATTAAAAGCCGATGTTCTAAACAAGTCCAATTTTGTATTATATAGCTGATGATACCTAAGTTCATAACCAGATTAGCTTTTACAATACGGAATTTGTACAAGAACAGTAATTTTCAGAAAAATTTTAATTTTGTCTGAAGTACAGACAGAATAAAAGTAAACTAAAATGGTAATAAATATCTTTTGTTTTCTAAAAATGTATATAAATGGCATCATCATTTTTTATTTTGCGTTTTGAAAATGCTGCAATTTTTCCTAGCGCTCTAGTAAAGTTAAATGAACTTTTTGATTTGATTAGGACTAGAAATTATCAGACAAGCCAGATAAAAACTAAACATGTTTCTGACTTATTTTGCCGAAAACTGTAAGAGCAGCTTCTGGTGCTCGCAAAAATTTCGTGGAATCAGTTTCTATCTACTTATTTAGCTTAATTTTGAAAATTCAGCTTAACTATATAATTAAAAAAATTAAATTTTATTTGCCGTGCCTATTAAATCTTCTTTAAAAGTCAACTTGCATTCGATTAAATTATTCATCGAAATTCGTATACAGAATGTAAAAATATAGATGCCGTCTATTCATCGAAAATGTGCTCGAATAATATATAGCATATCCACACCGTGTATAATTAATTTTAAAGCTATAATGTAGTGACGTTTAACTATTGCTATAAGACAAAAATCTCTTAATAAACTGCAAATTTCATGTTCCTGCATTGAAATAACTATATAAGATATAGTTCAAACGTTATTACAATGTTCTAGTAACTGCAAAAAAGCTAAAAATTGTGCAAAGATTGTCCAAAACGTCAGAAAAAATTTTCGATTTTTGTAGTGTTAAAGAGCTGGTTCCGGTTCCGGTTCCGGTTCCGGTTCCGGTTTTTTAAAGCCAGTTCCGGTTCCGGTTCCGGTTCCGGTTTTTTGGAGTTCCGGTCGATCCCTATTGTTTAGATATTAGTAAAGCATTTGATTCTGTATCGCATGTAAAACTGTTGGACAAGGTTGCGGGGTTTGGGGTAACAGGGAGAGCGTTAAACTGGATAGGAGCTTTTCTCAGAGGGAGGTCCCAGTACGTTAAAGTTAACAGTGCTTTCTCAGATAAAGGAGAAGTAGTGAGTGGCGTCCCGCAAGGAAGTGTGCTTGGACCTGTTCTGTTTTTGATGTATATAAATGATCTGCCTGAGTGTATATCTTATTCAAACCCTAAAATATTTGCAGATGACACCAAAATATCATTAGCAGGGAAAACGTTAGAGGATTTTGAACTTCTTAAGTTGGATTCCGTGAATGTTTTTAACTGGGCTTTTGAAAATCAGCTTTCGGTTGCTCTGAACAAAAGTTTATTGGTTGAAATGGGGCATCCAATTTTAGCTGACGATCTTATTGTGAATGGATCTGTTATACCTAAAGTTAATGTCGCTAAGGATCTCGGAGTGTTTATATCGGATGATTTAAAGTTCTCATTTCATTGCGATAAGATTTGTGCGAAGGCATACCAAAAGATAGGCATAATCTTTAGATCATTTTGTTGCACATTTCATTTTTAGTGGGCATGTTTAAAACGTATGTAAGACCCATTTTGGAGTTCAATTCTTGCGTCTGGTCTCCTTATCTTTTGGGGGACATACGCAAAATAGAAACTGTCCAGCGGCGGTTCACGAAACGCATTCCATCGTTACAAAGTTTAAATTTCAGTGAAAGATTGAAAGAAACGGGTCTTGAGCTGTTAGAGCTTCGCAGATTGAAGGCAGATTTAGTGCAGACGTATAAGATTATATATGCAATTGATAAGGTAAATTCTGCTGATTTCTTTAATTTTGCTTCTGATGCTGGAACAAGAGGAAATCAACTGAAATTGAAGTCGCAAGGTTTCCGTTTGGATTGTCGCAAACATTTTTTCTCAAATAGGGTCGTCCCGATACGGAATTATCTTTCTGACAACGTGATCAGTGCGGCGAGTCTATCGATTTTTAAAAACGAAATTGACAAGATTAATTTTTCGTCGTTCTTGAAGTATGAATTATGAAATAAATGTATGCATAGTATATATACGTATATATATACGTTCTATTTCTGTTGCATTGTCATCGATAGCATGTGTTACTGTTAACTTTATGGAAGGGGATCGTGTATCTACGCGAATCCCATTTTGGTCTATGGATAGCTTGTAAAATGTTGATGTTCGACCAAAATAAACAGTTTGTTGTTGTTGTTGTTGTTGGGTGCTATCGCGCCCCTACATAATACCTTGGACTCGCCCCCCCCCCCCCACTTCCCCCTCCCTGGGGGGGGGCGAAGCCCCCCCACTTTCAAAACCCTAAAAAAATGCCAGTTAGACGTTTTAAATCTTGTCCTTGACATATTTAAATGTTCACCATCATAGCTCATATTGCATTTTAGACTGCAAGGAGCATTTTTCCTACTTGTATATATATATATATAAATATATATATATATTAGCGTGTGTAAGCTTCTGCAAAAACGTCCAAACATTAAAATTAGGCAATCAGTTCTATTTCATAACATGAATATGCAATGCGAGTTCTAAATACAGGCTAGATTAACTCATACGTTACTAACGTAACGTTAGGCCATGTGTCTAAGTATTAATGTTAATGAATGAATGAATGAATGAATGGCAGGGTGAAACCGCCCCCCTCACACGCCTTCATTGATATAAAAAAATGTTTATATCCTTCTGCATGGCGTTGAGGGGCCCACCTCTAGCATCCGTGCTTCCATTCTAATGTCCCTAGTTATAAACTCAACATAATAACATTCATCATATAAAATTAAATGGTATATATACGTATACAACTAGCTGGCGGCCCCAATGGAAGCACAGATACCTACTGAGACAACTCATAAGAACAAAAGGTAAGTTTAGAGTAGAAATTAAATTTGCTAAAGGAGAATTTCACCTATTAACCTTTTTAAAAAATGTAAAAAAAGAAAAGAAAAACTGTTACGAAGAAAAATTATATAAGAAAAGTTTGTGTATAAGATATATAACACGGGGTTTTCACATACAGAATCATATAAATATATATATTATATATGTGTATATATATATATATATACGCACACATATAAGTCAAAAAGTAGTATGTTAGTATGTTAGTATGTTAGTAATAGGTCACAGCTTAGCGATAAAGCAGCAGGGGCGCACATAAGGGGGGGGCGGGGGGGCGGCCGCCCCCCCCCAAACCAGATGTAAAGGAAAGTTTTATTGTCCGCGCGCAGCGCGGACGTAAAATTTCAAAAATTTTCGCGCCTTCGGCGCGAAATTTACCTCATTTTTGCTTAATTTACCCTTATTTCAGTGTTTTAAACCTTTAAAAATAGCAACTTTTTCAACTTCGGCGCGAAATTTTTTCTGTTTTTGCTGAATTTACGCTTATTTTTGCATTTTAAACGTTGTTGTCCAAAATTTTTCAACTCTGGGGGGCGATGCCCCCCAGACCCCCCCCCCAAATTTTTCTGAGGTCCGCCCCCCCCCGAAAAAAGATCCTATGTGCGCCACTGTAAAGCAGTATATAGTATAAACGTATATATATATAAGTGCGGAGGTCTAGGGGCGGAGCCCCCACGAAAAACTAGACATTTTTGTGAAATTGAGAGCCAGAAGCAATTTTTCTGAGCATTTAGAAAATAACTAATTTTCAGTAATTTTCACTTTGTTCCACTATAAAAGTGCGCACGCGTGTGCACAAGCCCAAAATGTTTTGCTCATTTCAGAAAAGTGTTATTGCGCACTTCTTTGAGCAAAACGACACGGCCAAAACGCTAAGATGGCCAAGAAGTATGCTTCAAAAGTGCCTTAATAAGTCAGACTGGGCTATATATGGGGATATATATACTGCCTATATATATTGTTAAATTGTCAGTCACTTTATAGCAATGTTCACAAAAAACATCGAAAATTTTTGCTGGCATTTTCCCAAATGAAGTCCGATCGAAAATCGTTTGGTACGTATGGAACGGCAGTGACCCCCTCCCCTCTATATATGGTGCAAATTTCATGCCGGTAGCCCTTGTGTAGCGTGAGTAATAAAAAACTTTTGTAATTTTTTGTGAACGAATTCACAAAAAAATCACCTGTTCACAAAAAAATCACCCGCCGGTGGCGAAGCCAGAGGACATGGCAGGGAATCCAATATATGGTTGCATAGCTTAGAGTTAGGACATGTCACATGCATAATATGGGGTAGCTGCGCAAAGTCAATAGCGAGTACCAGCAAAAATTTAATTTTGGTTCGGAGTTGCCGAGGGTCCGATTTCTGGTGGGTCGACTATTTTGGGCACCCTAGTCGGAGGAGTTGAGCCTCGGCAGCCAAACTTACATACATGTAATGTTAAGGTTGGGACTTGTGGCTATTACCGCGCAAAAAATTTTCCGGCTGCGGCTTGTTGTTAGCCGTCTAGGTGGGTGATTTTTTTGTGAATTTTCGGGGTGATTTTTTGTGAACCTTGCTATAACTTAAGATCTTTGTTAAAATCGCTAAGAAAAATTGAATTTTCCAGAAACCTTTAGCTTTTATTTTGGGTTGCCAGTTGCCACCCCCAAACCCCCGCTTTTAAAATTCATGTTGCTTGATCTGGGCGTTGTGCTGATTGCTTTGGTTTCTGTATTTATATACAATTTTTTCCGAAGTCTTTCTATCTGGTTTTATTTTTAAACTTTTGTAAGTGTTGCCAAATGCCAAGACAATAATTTTAAAGATTTTCCCTGCTTGATATATACGTACGTATAGTTTGGTAATTTTTTAGATTTTTACTGGCTGCCGGAATCAAAATTCTGAGTGATTCTATTGAGAATTTTCCTCAGATTTACAAACTTTTCTCAGCTTCTCCCCAGACCCTCCGCGTCTCGTTTTAAATTTTTAGCTTTTTAAAAAAAAACGCACACATGCTTCGACTTTCGCAAACTGTTTGTAACATGGTTGGTTTGTATTATTCATTAAATGTTATAATTAGTTTAAATACAAGCTAATTAATAAAATTCCGTAGTTTTCTTTGAAAAACTAAAAAATATGAATTTCGTAATTTTTACGAAAGCCAAATCGCAACGGAGGGAATCCGGAGCCCACGCCACGACTCCTCAGTAGATTCGATCGATCAAAAAAATTTTGTCTCTGATTTTAGCAAAAAGTCGCCCCCGGGGATATAATTCGTGGGCCCTGATTCCATCCAAACCTGCAGTCGAAATTTCATAAAAATCGATTCTCCGTCCGCAAAAATAGATCCTCATCATTACCCTAGGAGCGACTTTTCGCGAAAATCGAAGATAAAAATTATTTTGATTGATCGATGATCGACCATGTCGATCTCTCGATTCTACTTTTGCAATCAGCGACCTATTTTTACCCTAGGGGAAATTTCTCAGCCAAATCAAAGACAAAAAAGTTTCAAACCTTAATCAGTTGCTTGGATTTTGTGAGTTTTCCACAAATTAATTTAAAAATTGTTATTTGGGATTGAAAACACTGTATATATATAAAACTGTGCTGGAAGGCTGTCAAAAGATCAAATTTTGATTTTTGATGTTATTCTTTAACCCTCTTCTGCCCAAGACCATAGGTGTGGCTGGCGAAAAAAGGGGGAGGGGGGGTCGAGAAAAAGTCGATTTGGGGGGAGGGGTAAGAAAAATTTTCGAGGGGGGGTCGGCGAAAAATCGGTTTTTCGCTAAAAAACAAAATTTTTCTCAATTTTCAGCTATTTTTAGCGATTTTTAAGGTAATAAGGCGAATTTTAGCAATTTTCCGCTAATTTTTTGAAAATTTTCGAATTTTTGGCCAAAAATTTGCAAAAATTCAAGTAGGGGGTTGAAAAGTTTTAGGGGGGGGGGGTCGGCCGAAGGCCGATTTGGGGGGAGGGGTAGAAAAAATTTTTTAGGGGGGAGGATCTGTGACCCCTCCATTTGGGGGGAGGGGTCCCCCCCCACCCCCCCCCCCCCCTAACACACCTATGCCCAAGACTTCTCGGGGAAATCGGATCAAAATGACCAATTTTACAGTTTTGGCTGCCATTTTTTACTGAGATTATCTAGAGAGATGGGACTGCCACCAAGCGATAGAGAATTAATTGCTCTACATTTCATGATTCAGTATTGAAGGGTCTCCGATGCACCCAGAGAAAGTTACAAGCCGTCAAAGTCGGACAAAGTACGAAATTTTGCTAAATTTTCATTGCAAAAATCCAATAAATTTATTTCTAGCTGCAAGACTTGATTCAGAGGCGGGATCAACTATACGTTATTTTAATGTGCATAACCTCCCGCATCACCTGGTGGAACGACTTTTCTGCCGACAAACTACAGCCGGCTCTGGATTTGCTTGAATGCACCGCTCGAACAGGGCTTGAAATCATCAAAATTTCCATAGCCGGCGGAATGCCATAGAAACTAGATTTTTCAAGCAGGTGTCGAAATATTCTCCCAAAATACGGTGGGCGTGTTAAAGGTAAAAGGAGCAAATGCCCAGATTGCCAACCGGCAACTGCACCCTATCCCAAAATATAAGATGCCAAAAATCAGCACTTGTGCCAATTGGCAGCCGCGGGAATAAAAGGGATAAGGAGCATAAGTGTACCAGGCTACAGTTTACCTGGCATTTTTATAGGGGGGGGGGGGGTGCCCCCCCCACTTTTCGGTTCCCCCCTCCACTTTTCGGAGCCCCCCACTTTTCGGCAAACCCCCACCCACTTTTTTGGGGGTCGCCCAAAATTGTCAAAAAATTAGGTTTTTGAGGTCAAATTTTCAAAAATTTTCTCAATTTTTAGCTAATTTATGGACTTATAAGCTCATTTTAAGCTTAAAAACAGAGATTTATTTGCGTTTTTACCTTAAAAATGCTAATTTTTCGCTAAAAATTTCGGTATATTTTACCTTTGGGTCGCCCCCCCACTTTTCGGAAGCCCCCCCCACTTTCAAAACCCTAAAAAATGCCAGTTTACCCTCCTGTGAGACGCCCCCCCCACGGTGAGGTCATACCCCCCGCCCCATCCCCCATACCTGACCTAGAGTAATCCCCCCCAAGCCGAGCTCAGACACCACCCTCCCCCCCCCCCCCTAAAATGGGGTCCAAACAAGTGAAAAAATGCTAAATTTTTGCAATTTTTCAAAAATTTTCTGAAAAAATTGGCTGGAAATAGTTAAAAACGCTAAAAAATAGGTTGTAAAACGTAATACGAGTGTTTTATATTAGATTTATGTCGAAAATAGTCGATTTTATGTCCAAAAAGGGCCATTTCTAGCTGAAAAAAATTTGGGCACAGTTTGGGGAGTTTTTTGAAAATTTCTGATTTTTGAGACCCCCCAAGCCAGATTTGGACTTTTTACTACTCCCCGCCAACCCAAACAGGTGGTACAACCTATGAGTACACAAATTCGAACAAAGTAC
>JASAND010011754.1:0-21324 GCA_030248195.1 Trissonchulus latispiculum
TAAGTCAACTTTGTTTTATGAAATACCTATCATACCTATGTTGCCGTACGTTATAACTATTCATGTAACTGATATGCCTGCACAAGTTGATTGAATATATTTATGCTATGTCTATCAGTAAAGAAGTTTGGGTTTAACTTTTGGCTATCTACAACTACGATCCATACCCTGCAGTAACAGGTCCCGTTTTGGGTTAGTTACTGGGCTACATTATTACGCTTCCACAAACACTGCGCCGGACCTCGACCTGCTATATAACTTTTAAGCTAAGCGCAATGAAATCACGTAAATAATGCTAATTTACTATTTTTTCCGTTTACTTTGTTTTTTCTAGGTTGAACTGAAGCAGAAACAGCATCAGGGAAAAGGAATACGGGAACGTATGGAACGAAAAAAGATGGAGTTTGTATTTTTCCTTTAGTTTTTTTAAGTTGTTAATTTTTTGTTAATTTCGGTTGCTTTCTTTCTTTAAATGAATTGAGCAATTCTTTTAATGAGTTGAGCAAGTCATTTTTCAATTTCAATGCCGAGTTTTCCTTTTGATTTTGCATATTTTGTAGTTGTGGGCGGGGGGGGGGGGGGGGGGTGTAACTTAACTGATGAAGTAGAAAATGGAGAAAGAATGTTGGAAATTTAAATCTAGAAATGGAATTTGGTGTCTTTGTAACGGTTTGTATTTTTGGTTATACTTATTGTTTTTGCTGTATGAAACTTTTATTTTTGTTCTTTCGGGTTTTTTTCAGACTGGCCAAGCAGAAGTCGACAGTCTACGACTTGGAGAATGAGCAGGAGAAATTGAAGACTTTCAAATATAAATGTTTCAATCGTCGTTGTCAGCTGCTGAAAAGCTATAAAGTTGCCATACAGGTAGTATATATACCTCTACAAGCAGTACATTGTATAAATAATTTATTATTTTGTATTGTTTCTATACAGAAACTTCTCTAGCCTGCAGTCGCTAAGGCAAAGCTTTGGCTTGGCTTAGTCCAAAACAGGAAAGAAATAGGGAGAGTTACACTGTTGGAAATTTATGGTATTATTGTTGTATCAAAACTAAATGTTGTAATGGAAAAGTAAGACTAATTCACTTTGCATGACCATTTAATGTGGGTAGATTGTAATGTTTGCTGATGAAGTAAAGGTCAACTTGTAAAACAATCTTACCTACGCTGGGATTTGATCCTGCAAACGTAGGAGCGCTCTGACAGTTGAGCTACGGAGACTCAGTCACACTAACCGTAATACTGTAGTTTTGTATGTATACCAATGTGTGCTGTGGTAACACTCGTGTCTGTAAGAATGAATAATTAAATTTTAAATTTAAATTTGTAAGTTTTTGACCGCTGTGCTTTATTGTAGGATATCTATGAAAAGAGTGTTGCAGTGGTTTTGGAGGGCTGCCGACTGGCTGATATGGAGCTTGCCAAGGAAAAGAAGCAATCTGCCTTGGCTGTTGCAAGGGCTAAGCTAGACGAGATTAAGGTGAACATTGTTAACATGGTTAATGTTCTGTGAGGTTAAGTCTTTAAGATTTTTTATTGTCTTCTAAAGAGGGGGTCTAAAGTGGATTTTTTTATGTTTCTGGATATTCTTGCTTTAGTCGTATATTGCTATACTGTCTGCTCTGTACATGTCGTGAAACTTGTAGCTTACTTTTGAGTTAAATTTTTTGCAAAGTTTAAGCTAAGTAGATGCCATCGAAAGAAAGCATTTGGCAAGGTTTTTGCAAATTTCGCCTAGAAAGATTGCACTCTTTTCTTAACATTATGGTACGTATTAATAGAAAGCTTTCTTGGATTGCTTGAGACAAACAGTAGTGCTGCGGTAGTGTAGTGGTTAGCATCCTCGGCTTTAGATCCACAGGTCTCTGGTTCGTGCCTCACACCTGCGCCAAATTTTTTAAACCTTTTTAATTTGTTTTTATTTGTGTTTGCAGGAAGCAGTTGGGAGAGCCCAGGAGTCTGTGGAGCGACAGCGTCAGCGAACACGTGACCTCCTGAATCGGGCCAAGGAGAGCACGGATGGAAAGATGATCAAGGATTGTCCTGAACTCTCTAGGGTTGGTGATGGTGACTTTTTTGGACTTCTTTTGAAAAGTTGCTTTCTGTGGGTCAAAATGAGAGTTGAGTGGATTGCAGACATTCTTATGGGTCTCGTATAGTTAATAAAAATTTTGTGGACTAATTTTACGTTATATACACGTACGTACATGTATGTTGAATTAAAGTTGTAATTAAATTGTACATATGTACTTGTAGGAATTTGATAAACTTCCGACGGATATGGACGCCTTGCATCGGCTGGTGGGAGAAAAGGAGGCTCAGATGGGAATTCTGGAGTCTACAGTTGATGCAGAGGTAGGAGTGGTCACAGCAAGAGTACATAATGATAAGAGTATGACACTAGGCCCACTGACAGTGGAGTAACCGGGCAAAAAACTGTCAATCCCTGAAGGTCCAATGTTCTCCCGCCCTCACGGCAAAGCAGAGCTTAATGAAAATCTAGTAGATTCTGATTAGCTACAGGGCATTAGATTGCAGAGCATGACTTGTGCTCTGCTGCACAGACAGGGGTGCACTTGCCCACCCACCCCACCATCCAGACTTTAAAGGAAGTATATATTAACTTAACTTGTTCCTATAATATATTGTCCCAAGTGGTCAAATCAAATCAAATCAATCCAGAAGTCGTGGTATGTATCCCTGTTTATGATTATTTACTAATATCCTTAATTGGTCGGTCAATGGGTACCACTTAGGTAACTGGAGTCATAGGACATCTGCCTTGAGCGGGCCCCTCCTTAACGGTTGGAGTCACCATCTGAGATGGCATTTCTGGCTCAAGGGCTGTGTATCGGGGAATGAGCCACGGCACTCTAATAGACCCTGACAAGTGTTGGAGAATTCTCTGGTGGTTTGTCCTTTTACATCAATATCCTCTAACTGGTGGCTTCGAGCGCTTCATTAGCTTAGCCTTCAGTAGTTGTTGTGGATACTCCCTCCACATAATATAATTTAATTTTATTTGTTTCAGATAACTCGTGAGCACGTAAAACTGGTGGGTGATATAGAAAAGACGGAAGCCGCATTGGCGCGTCTGGATCATGAAGTTTCCAATTTCGATGCCATATTTGCTCGGACTATGAAAGTAAACGAAAGTACCTACCTTGTGTGTGTAGCTTAGAATTTGTAAGTCACGTGGTCTGTCTGAGCGGTCTTAGAAAATGGTGGCGATAGAACCGTCTGTGTGGTGTGAGAACTTCGATGGACATGGAGCCCATCCAATGGAGAACCTCCACAGGTGTCCCCTGGCATCCGCCTGGTCAAAAGCGCTAGGTCAAAAGGTTTCCAATTCCGCGGGGGTATGGCTGATGATCCTCCCCTTTCTATTTCTATCCTCAGTCATGTCGCTGAGCTGAATATTTCCTGACTTGAAGTTATGCTGAACCTCTTCTATTGCCCTATTCCGGGATTCCCTTTTTGGTCTGCGTTGCTCGCTCAGACCGTGTACTGGGCGTGGAAGTGGAGGCTCTCCCAGGGATTTTTACAGGCCCCCCCCCCGAAAATGCCGTCCCCTCGAAATGGCCCCCTTCCTAGATTTTTTGGAGGCCCCAATTTTTGGCAAATTTTCAAAATCTAGCCTAGCCGGAGATTTTTTGTAAAAATAGGTTTTTAGCTTAAATTCTGGCATTTTTGAGGAAGTTTTGCGTGCCACCATGCAAAACACGCCAAAAAACACCATTTTTTGCTCGTTTTTTGCAAAAAATTCCCCCTCCCCGAAAATCCCCCACCCGGAAAAACCCCCTAAAATACCCTGTGGATACGCTGCGATTGCCGCTAAGGAAGAAGAAGGTCTTAGAATTAACTGTCTTTTCGCGTGTCACTCAACCTGGTGAAGCTGGAAACTTTTTGAAAACTGACCCCCCTTTTCACTGAAATTTTAATCCCGAGAGCAGCTTAAATCTAAGGGCAGGCTAGGGAGGGGCAAATTGAAGCAAAATATTATCGGTTGCTGAGTCCTTATTTTGTAGTATTGACTCTCTACTGTTAGATTAGTCGTAAATCATGTCATCACCTTAGGATTGACTTATGCTGTCCTGAATTGAATTTTCGTTTGCAGTTTGTCTATCATCGAAACAGAATATGGGGAAACTCATTCTAATATTCTCCTTTCTGCTAAATTTAATTCAGTTAATAATAAAATTAATAGAATTTAACTGATTAATTCTATTACATTAATTCCATTATGTGTTAATTTTGTAAGTATACATAGCGACGATTTGTGTTTGTTTACAGAAATGGCTGGAACCTCTGCAAGCCAAAGTTGCCCGAATGAGTGCCACCTTTTCTCGGTATATGTCTGCCTTGGACTGCGCAGGGGAAATTAATCTGCAGCCAGGACCGGATCCGGTATGGTACTTTTTTGATTTTTTTCTACTATTTCTTGATCGTTCAGTTTGAGATACAGTTCAGAATGTTTGGATTTTTGGGGGGAGGGCAGAGTTTTAAACCATTTTTAGCAGTGAATACACAAAGCCATAATTTTACAGAATTAGCTGTCTTCTAGAAAGTTGCCGAACTCTTAAAACCACTTTTTTACCTTCCGGTTTCTTTCTGTCTTGACTTTTCACTGTGTTGGGGGCTTAAGAACACCCAAATTTAGCTGTTTTTAGCGCTTTGTATGTCCGTTTTTACCTTTGAATGCAAAGAAATTTTGCAGGGGATATTGAAGACTTGCCCCCCCCCCTCTTCATATTTAGGCCGTCACAATATCAATAAGCTCAAATATCAGACTCTAATTTCTACTGGATCATTCTGTTCTAGAACGATGTGAGTGCCTATCGTTTGGAGCCCTGCGTTGCCTTTCGTCCCGGAGGCGCCGGTAGCTCCGGTTCCGGTTCTCGGTCTAGTCAGGATTTGGAGTCTAGTCTGTCCGTCCTGAATTCCAAGGTCCATTCCGGTGGTGAGAAGGCCGTCTCCACCATCCTATTTATGCTCAGTCTTCAGCAGTTTAGTCGTGTTCCGTTCCGGTGCATTGATGAGATTAATCAGGGTATTCTGCCACAATTTAATTAATTAATTAATTAAAATTAATTAATTAATAATTTTCTTACCTGTTAATTGGTTGAAGCTAACACTACGTAAAATTATGAAGATAAAAGTTTTTGGAATGTTTTGCCATGTTAACTAGATGAGCTGACGTTTTTCATTATTTCTTTATGATTAATGCCTTGTATCCGACGCAGCCTGCGTTCGCTTATTTTTTTGTTGAATACTTATTTTTTGTTGAAGGACAGCGTCAAGAAAAAGTAAACAGAAAAGGAAACAATTTATAGGTAGTTTGCATTAATGCAAGCAAAACTATTGTTTAATCTATTAATAATTAATTGTTAGCGTTAATTTTCTCTAACACGTTTCTTTCACATTAAGTCTGCTTTCTGTTTTCAGGAATGGACGAGCACAACGATCGGAAAACGTTCGAATTTCTGGTGGATCTGCTCAGCCAAAAGAATCCACCAGGTGGCGCTGCTGAGGCTGCCGCCGGTCCCAGTGGCAGCAGAGCCCCAGATCGTGGGAGCGATTCCGAAGAAGAAGAAGACCAGAACGAGGGTCCCGAAGCCAGCCAGTACTTTATGGTGGTCTCCAAACTGTTGCGTGATCTCAAATATGCCCCCGGGGTCAACGTGATTGTGGTCTATAACGGGATCGGGGCCCTGGACTCCTCCCAGCTGCTAAGTCAATCGCAGGTGGAGGAGGGGGCGCAAGGCGGCAGTCTGGGGGTCCCACGGCAGTTGGAGTGGAGTTTTGGGGGGAGCCAGTTGCCTCCGGAATGGGCCCAGCTCCTCTCAGATTCGGAGTCAGAAGAAGAAGATGAAGAAGAAGAAGAAGAAGAAGCGGAAGAGAATTAGGAAAACTCTTAACTTTTCAGCGGAAGAGAATTAGGAAAACTCTTAACTTTTCTTTTTTGTGTTTTTTCTAGTTTCCATGTTTCGGTGTTTCTGTTTTGTTTTCTGTTTACCTACTGTTTACCTGCTTTAAAGCAATGATTGATTCGATGTTGTTAGGTCTTGCGTGCCCCTTGGGAAGGGACGAAAACCTTGGCTAATAGGCAATCTACAAAATTTTGTGTCTAAAAAGGGCTTGAATTATTTTGTGTAGTATTAAAATGTAAATGTTGCTAAAACTGATGGATGGTTAAGCTTTGTTAGAATAAAACTATATATATACAATGTGAAAGCTTCTTAAAGAATTGAAAATTTTTTAAAAATTGAAATTTTTGTGATATGAATGGAGCATTCTAACAATTTTTGTTTCTGTAGCAGCATTAGAGTTTTGGCCTATTAATTATATGGAGCCTTTCTTTGGAAAAAAACTAAATTGTCATATTCCAAAAAAAACCCTTTCGATACGGGTGTTTTAAGATGTTATTTTGCCTATGTGGAACGCGCTTCCAGGTAATGCGAATAGCGTATTCTGGTTCTTGTTTATATTAACATTTTTCTTTATTCTTTGTCTTTAAGTTTTTATTGTTCTTGCTTTCTTTCTTTCTGACAATTTTTGAGATTTTGAAATTAAGGTGGCGTTCTCCAACCTTACACACCCTTAGGACGTCTGTACATTATAAAGTGTCGTTTCATTGCCAGAAAAAGTGAGGGAGACGACATTTTCGAGGGATTTTTTTGCAAAAATGAGCCAAAAAATGGTATTTTGGGCGTATTTTGCAGGCAGAAGCGCAGAAAGTTCTCAAAAATTCCTGGATTAGGAAAAAATGTCATTTTTCGGAAGAATCTCGAATATTGTTGAAAACTTGCCTATTTTTGGTAGCAATTTGGCATCTAAAAAATCTCGATGGGATGCAAAATTCCGGGAGGGGCGATTTCAGTCCCTGCCCCTGTAAAAATACCCTGTCCAAAACTCCGTATAGCCTTGTTTTTTACTCGAAAAATTAGAATTTTCAAGGTGAAAATACGCCTTCTGTTTAACAGGACATCAAAAGTGGGGGAGTCTTCCAAAACCGTTTTGGGTGACATACAGGTAGCTCCCCCTCAAAAATGCCAGACTTCTGTTTAGCATTACGCATCTTGCAAAGGTTTTTTATTAATGTCTTTGTTATCCGTGGCCTTTTTATTCGTGCTTGCAGTCAAATGTCTTTCTGGTTAACAGTTTAGCAATGTCCGCAACTTATTCTCCCATTTCCTTGGTTGTTTGCAATTTTCGAATCTTTTCAATTTCAATTTCAGCTTCAAAAGTATTCTCACTCCACAGCCCTCCCGATTCTCGCTTTCTACATTTTATGAGATTTCTGGTGCTCTGCTGTATTTGATTTAGTGCCCAAAAACATGTAAATATATACGTTTTGCTATTTTAGTACTATATAGTTGTAGTCAATATATCTGTCTACATTCTTTCTTTCCTGTCTAACGGGTTTATGCACTTTGTAATAGATGATACTTCTCCATGTTTATTATGGAAAGCTAATGTGATGTGTCTGTCTACTGATGGTCTACTGTTTAAAATTTCAATTGAAGGATCGGTTTTTTAAAATTTCTCTGATTCGCCCTAGCTGTTTTCTACGGACTTCCTATCTGTACCCTTTCCCTCCCAGAAGTTGGTATCCCGGCTCGGATTTACTGCAGGGCAGTGTTTTCCGTGCAAGCAAAAATCTCAAAAACTGTTCGCCGGGCTATTCTGTTTAGCGCAGGAGCATTTACTTTTTAAGATTTAAGGTGCATTCATAGTTCCTGTCGCAAGCAGACGCGCTTCCACGCGCGTACGTAAGCGTCTGCATGCGTTCGTAAGCATGAATACGTTGCAACTGATTTTAAACGGTTAAAACGGCATGTTACAATCTGCGGCGTTGACGCGCGTCGACGCGAGTCGATGCCCCTGATTGGAACATGCCATTTTAGTCGTTTAAAATCAGTTGTAACGAATTCATGCTCACGAACGCATCCATACGCGCGTCTGCTTGCGACAGGAACTATGAATGCACCTTAAATTCCCCATACAGTGGGTACCCCAGAATTTTTTAAATAGACAAAACAAACCCAGCGTACGGGCCACCGGTCCATGTCCGTACTGATTTTCTCGCCCACCATTATTACATACTGCAATGTGCATTTATATCAAGCATAATTCACGTTGTTGCCATTTGTTTCATATTTCTTCTCGTTTCGTTTGGTATTTCGTTCGTTCAATAAAAACTCGCTGTAGCGTTTACGCTGGTTAAGTTTTAGGATTAGGGGGGCTACTAAGGTTTGCCCCGACTTCGTTCGATTGGCCTATTTGGCACTGATATGGAGCATTGGCGTGGACAAAAATATCTGGTGCTGAGATCTTAGCCGTCCTCTAGCCGTGTGCAGCCGTCGCTTTTATGTGCCCGGCACACTATTTTTCACAACTACCACCATAATTGATTAAAAATTCTGCTAGGTGCTAGTTTCAAAGTTGCCATTTGACATTTCGGACAATGTTTCCTCATCTGCAGAAAAAGACGTCCGTGCCTTATGTGCAACCAAGGGAATTGCTCTTCAAAGTTGAAGTTTCGCCAACAATTTACAAATTTTTGGCTAACGAAAAAATTTTAATTCTGGTGCACGTGCAAGCTATAAGGCTGTATGGCATATACAGAGTACCTATAGGTGTACTCATTTGTGCCAAATGGTAGGAAATTCTGCTGACTGAAAAATTTTTTATATCTTCAAAAATATGCCAAAATCGTTATTATTGGGCAATGGTAGGTATCCCCAAAATGGAAAAAAATCAGATTTTCCGAACTTGAAAATTGTTGAGATATTTGAACTCAGCGTGGTCACAAATAAACCAACAAAAAATTCAGTTCGATTAGTGAAGGTTTGCGACTTCTATGGCTGCAGAAACTAGGGCTGTTCCGATAAGAGATTCTCCGGGCAGGGCCCGGGCCCACTGACTCCTCCGGGCCGGGCACGGTGCCGGGTCGGGCCCGGCTCGAGCCCGGAGCCCGCTACAAGACCCGGGCCGTCCAAACCAGTACAGCACCTTACCACACCTCTATGAGCAATATTCCAGTAGGTTGTACAGGTAAACCTTGTAATAAATGTAGATTTTAGAATCCTCAGGAACAAGAGATTTCAAAAATCCGGAATTCCGGGTATCTTTCGCGGAAAATCTAAAATTTTTAGTTTTTCGCCCAATTTTTATCGCAATCTAAATTTTGGTTTCAGGATGGAATAGAGCTGGTCCCGCTGCATATTTTTACTCTTAGAAATTTTTCACGAAAATGCACCCAATTTCCGGAAATCTGGGTTTTCGAAATTTCCGGATTTTAAAAATTTTCTCCAATACCCACAAGATGGGTATAATTCGAAAGCTCTTATCGAGCTGAACAACTTTTGTAATAGAATGAACTCTTGAAAATGCACACAATTTCCGGAATTCGAGAAAACCGGATTTTCCGGATTTTAAAAATTTTCTCCAATGCCACACAATATCGGTATCATTTGAAAGCTCTTGTTGAGCTGAGCAAGTATTCTAATAGAACCAACTCGCAGAAATGAGCTCAGTTCTCGGAATTCACGAAAAACTTTCAAGCTAGAGTGAAATCCGGGATTCGTTGATTCCGGGAATTTGGTGCGTTTTCAGAACTGGTTCTATTAGACGATTTATTCAGCTCATCAAGAGCTTTCGAATGATACCCATATTGTGGGGTATTGGAGAAAATTTTTAAAATCCAGAAAATCCGGTTTTCTCGAATTCCGGGAATTGTGTGCATTTTCAAGAGTTCATTCTATTACAAAAGTTGTTCAGCTCGATAAGAGCTTTCGAATGATACCCGTCTTGTGGGTATTGGAGAAAAGTTAAAATCCGGAAATTTTGAAAACCCGGAATTCCGGAAATTGGGTGCATTTTCGTGAAAAATTTCTAAGAGCAAAAATATGCAGCGGGACCAGCTCTATTCCATCCTCAAAGCAAAATTTTGATTGCGACAAAAATTGGGCGAAAAACTTAAAATTTTAGATTTTCCGCGAATGAAACCCGGAATTTCGGATTTTCCCGGACTTTCGAAGTCTCTGGTTCCTGAGGATTCTAAGAATATATACATTGTTGGGGTTTACTCCAAAGGTTAATCTGCTATAAACGGCCGAAGTTTGTACACACATTTTTTGGTCGTACTACAGTTTGCACACGTACAACTGATATTTACGCAAATTACGCAAATGTTCAACTAAACAAGCAATATTGCATGCAAAAGGTTAAATGTTTACTGAGTTACAATTTTATAAACTGTAGGCCTGCTGCGCAGCGGATGCTAATCTTGAAGGTGAGGTTGCTGCAATAAGGAAAATTATTGGATACCGTCTTCTTTTAATTTACCGGTTCCTGTGTATGTATTCGTTGCAGTGAAGGAGAATTGCAGACTTTGCAATAAAGTAAGTAATAAGTGCAACGGAAGTATAAATCTAAAGCTATTCCTTTAACATGATCTCATAATCTGCAAAACGATAAGCCACTCTCTGCAAAAAGCAGTCAGAGAAATTTCCCTGCCAATTCAAAAGAAACCGGAATATTCTGATTGAATTTGTTCCATTTCTGATTCCTGTTTACTTTATGAGTCATCGTTAATGAAGAATTTCAAAATAGAATCTTATGTGCAAATCATGCTCTGCCATCTTAAAGCATTGTTTTACATGGCAAATCATGCTCTGCCATCTTAAAGCATTGTTTTACATGCATTCATGTAATTTCTTATGTTTTGCACGTAAATGCCCGGAAGCTGGATGGCAGAGCAAACATAAGAGACCTGCTGCGCTGAGGCGCAGCAGGAACAAGTTGTTAGGGTTTGACATTTAAATATGAAGTGGACATACAAGTTGAAAATTGTAAAGAACATAAAATCAGGTTTAGATGGTCACTTTGCTACCAAATCATACATTATTAATAATGTAATTTCAAGAAATCCTTCAAAACAACGACATAAGTGGAGATGTAATTGCGTATATCTTGCTGCAATGCAGCTCTGTCTGCAGACATTACTGTTTTGATATATATCCTAAAACATTTTAAGAAATTTAAACGGCGAGATCATAATTGACATAGGGGTCTGGGGGCACGGGAAAAACCACCAGAAGTTGAGCATTTAGGAATTTAAGACATAACAACACTTTCTTGCTGTTTTAATAGAATGACAATGGGAGAGCTCCGCGTAGAAGAAGAAAATGTCGTTTATTTCTGACGATGAAGGGACGTACATACAGTAAATATTTACAACCCATAGGCTAATAATATTTCAATAATTCGTAGTTTTAAAAGAAGAACAGAACAAAATTAGTTCGTTGCAATGTTGCCACGATTAAAATTAGTAACAAAACGGGGGTTTGGGGGCGGAGCCCCCAGATAAAGCCAGGACTCTTTTTAAAATTTAGAGCACTTTGGGAATTTTTAAAAAGCATTTTGTGATTACATTGGCTGTGCATTTATGTGTGCACTTTTAAATTCGACTGTGCATTTCGCCCAATAAAATGCACAAAAAACCATGGTATAAAGATTAAAGACATTCTACCGATATATGTAATAGCATTATGCTTATGAACTGTAGTTAGTTTATTTCGAAAAATTTAATTACACATATATATTGAGGGTGTATTTTATAAATGGAATTTCCAAAATATTTTGCAAACATTTCATCAAATTTTCAAAAATTGAATCAGTGTGAATTAGACAATTTTAGAAAATTTGATACTTAATATTAAATTTTACAGTAAACTCAATGAACAAACTCGGAGTTGCACAGCTCCGCGTTGCAGGTATTTATGCATTTTTGAAAAAATTTAAATGTTCATTTTCAGCACTTGTCTAACTAGCGACTAGTCAATAGTCAATCCGATACCAGACTCTTCGTTCGACCAAACATACAAAGCACGATAATGCTGATGCCTTTGCTGATTTTTTACTCTTGAAACAATTATCAAAATTCAAAATTCAAAATCCAAAATTTTGGCATTCCGCTGTCAAAGCGGATTTAGTCCCAGGTAATCCCACCATCCCATATGGGACGAGATCTGAATCCCATCCCATCCCATCCCATCCAATGGGATCCCATGGGATACCATCCCATTCGTCAACACTGTGACATTTGCCCTGCCGATCTAGAACTGAATTTAGTAAATAAAAACCTTTCTATAGCGGACGTTATTTGTGTTAGCCTGAAAAATGTTAATTAATTTTCACTGGCTTGAGGCGACCGACGACGGCCATGTCTTGGTGCCTGCTACGAAGAAAAAGGGGGAAATTCCTGTGAATAGCGGGGTAGACAGCCAGTGCTCGAAGGATTTTATTACTTGTATTGGCTCGAGAAGTAAAATTGAATGTCGCTGTCGGTTTTTTTATACAATGTTCCGTTTCGATTTTTTTGTAAGGGGGAGTTGCATGCTTAGCCGTGTGTAGGGGGTGGCACGTGTATGGCAAACTTAAACGCTTGCTACTGCTGTATAGGAAGGTCATTTGGAACCTACAACTTCTATGTTGAATTCGTGCCTGTGCGGGTACCAGTATGGAAATGTGGTGCGCGATTAACCTGTGCTTACACAGCTGGCCACAGCGTTAGGAAGGCCTTTTGGAACATACTTCTGAAATGGCTACTTTGTGCCTGTGGAGGTTACTATGATTGTATACTTGTGTTTTTACCCGTTGCTATCCTGTCGCTCCAATATTTTATTCGAGTCTGTACCTGTTACAGTGTGGAGAGATGTTCGGACGTTGAAGAGCTTAGAACAGCTTTAGAAACCTACAACCGTACCGAAAGGACAGCTGAAAAAAGCTACAATGCTGTATTAGCCAACTCAAGCCAGACCATAGCCATGCTTGCGATGTCTTTCAATCGAAACGCGATAGAGGGCTGAAAAAGCTACAACCCTTGAAAGTAGCTATGTCAGGCGAACAACGTAGCTGCGGCAGGGAACGTGCGCTGCCGTGCCGTGACTGACTGCCCTGTCGTGAGTGGGTGTGAGGGTGGCAGTGGGGGGGGGCTGCTATTTATCTGCTGCTATTTATCTGTTTCCGACAACTCCCCCCCCCCCCCACAACAA
Organism: Trissonchulus latispiculum; assembly: GCA_030248195.1. Classification (NCBI taxonomy): domain Eukaryota; kingdom Metazoa; phylum Nematoda; class Enoplea; order Enoplida; family Ironidae; genus Trissonchulus; species Trissonchulus latispiculum. Next base: position 13,064 of record JASAND010011754.1, read on the forward strand.
CAAACCTGCCGCCCCCCCCCCCCCCAAAACGTGGCCCAGGGCCTGGCGGGGGGTGTCCCTCAGCCAGAATTAGCAATGTTTTCCCAACCTTTTAGAGGGAACCCCTACGTTCCCCCTCATAGGTGTGTTAGGGGGGGTTTGGGGGAGGACCCCCCCCCCCAATGACAAATTCTTGCGATCCCCCCCCCCAAATGACAAATTTTCGCGACCCCCCCAGATTTTGAGATTTTTGGTACCCCCCCCCCCAGATTTTTGGCCCAAAAGTGGTCAAAAATGGCATAACATCGAAAATTGGGGGGGGGGTCCTCCCACCATAGTTTCCCTGGAACTTTGGGTCTGGGGGGGGGTAAATCTTGGCCGACCTCCGAAATGTGATGGGGGTACCCCCCAACCCCCCCCCAGAATTCGGACCTCAGAAATTTCGAAAAATGGCCAAAAAATGCAAAATTTTCTGTAATTTAGCCCTTTTTTATCAAAATAAGGCTTGTTCTTAACGTTTTAGGTGTTTTTGCACCGTTTTAAAGCTTTACGTCAAAATTTTAGAAAAATTTTTCAAAAAATGACCATTTTTCGACCAAATTTAGCTAACTTTTTGGGTCCAAAAATCGTTGGGGGGGTTCGGGGGGGGGGTAGCCAAAAGTTGGGGGAGGGTAAGTCAAAAAATCTGGGGGGGGTAAATTTGGTCAAAAATTTTGGGGGGATACCCCCCAACCCCCCCCCCCAAAGGAAACTATGCCCCTCACCCTCGGTCGGAACCCCCCACCCCAGATTTTTTGCCCAGCCACTCCTATGCCCCCCCACCACTCCACAGAATCCCAACCCGATGCTTATATTTACGGTATTTATATTTAGCCTTTGACTCGCCCGCCGCCCCCCCCACCCGCTTTCGGAAGCCCCCCCCCGCACTTCCCCCACCCTCAGGAGGAATATCAAAACTCAGAATATGCCAGTTTTGGGTGGGTGTTGGTGTATAGCCATGGGGGAAAAAACCCACTTTTTCGGATTTTGGCTCGAACTTTTTTGTTATAAGGGCTGGCTGAGAACTCTATATACCATCGTACTTGGCGTACTTAGAACTTTCTTTTAAGCCCATTTGCACTTCTCTAGGTTGTACAGTTAGGCCGGTATAATGCAAAAAGTAGCGGGGGAAAAAAACCCAATGGGGGGAAAAAAACCCAAATGGGGGAAAATAAACCCACCCCTCACAGGTCCTAAAAATTGTCGTAGCGCGATTCTGACACTTCCTGTGTAAAATTCAACTCTTTTTTAGTTAGTATGAGCCAAAAAACCCGACCTAGGTAGCTTTTTTTGAGATCTCATGTGCCATTGAAAATGCAGCATCAAATGTACAGGTTTCATAAAGTTTAACACATAAACATAGGGCAATTTTTGAAAAATGCTAAAAACGATGTAATTTGATAAAATTTATTATTCTAACGTGTAGAGAATGGTTTTTTACGTACAATTGGCTATTAAAAGTCACAATTAGACCTCTGCTGGGTCATCCAGCAGCGAAATTGCACTTTTAGGGTTTTATGCCTCTAGCTACCCAAGTATTCAAAATTGTCCAAATCTGACAGCATAGGGTGACGCAGCGTCCTCGATAATATCGTACTACAGTCCCGAATTGTTTCCCAGCTGAGCTGGTAAAAAATTTTTCAAAAAAATTTGGGTGGGTTTTTTCCCCCCAAAGTGGGTTTTTTTTCCCCGCCACGTTTGGCAATGTGCCAGTCTAACGGTGCATCGGATCGGTCTAATTTTTGCTGTGTGCAAAGAGGAAGACTTGCCATCATTGCAGATATTTGGAAAACTTTTCTAGCCCAACCCAGTCAAAAGTTACATCGGTCCAAACTTTTGCCAAATTTTTGGAAGGTTGGACCAAAAAGTAGGTATCATTTTCAAAATGTCATAAAATGAGCAAGAGTGAACCAAATGACCTGATCTTTGCACACATAGGTTAGAAAGAGTCGCGCTTTCTGCTGGTATGTTTTGGAGCTCCTAGCTCCAACCCGTGACCCAGGATGCGGGTGGGTTTTTTTTCCCCCCAAAAAGGGGGTGGGTTTTTTTTCACCCCATGGCTATACCTGGGGCCGAGGGGGGGGGGGGTGAGAGCTGGCGGGGGCGGGGTGGGGGATGAGTGCTGGCGGGGGGGGGAATGTCGCGATGACGAGGCATTGTTTCACCGGGGGGGGGGCGGGGTTGGCCGGGCCCCCCCCGGAAATTTTCGACCAACTTTACCCCCTCCCCGATTTTTGGACTTTGGTTCCCCCCCCCCCCCCGAACCTCCCCATAGGAGAAACGGGGATTTGGATTGGAAGAGGGCCCTCCATAGTTTCCCTGGAACTTTGGGTCTGGGGGGGGGGGTAAATCTTGGCCGACCTCCGAAATCTGATGGGGGGTACCCCCCCCCAACCCCCCCCCGCAGAATTCGGACCTCAGAAATTTCGAAAAATGGCCAAATGGCCAAATGCAAAATTTTCTGTAATTTAGCCCTTTTGTCATCAAAATAAGGCTTGTTCTTAACGTTTTAGGCGCTATTGCACCGTTTTAAAGCGATTTTAGGTCAAAATTTTAGAAAAATTTTTCAAAAAATGACCATTTTTGGACCAAATTTAGCTAACTTTTTGGGTCCAAAAATCATTGGGGGGGGGGTTCGGGGGGGTAGCCAAAAGTTGGGGGAGGGTAAGTCAAAAAATCTGGGGGGGGGGGGGTAAATTTGGTCAAAAATTTTGGGGGGGGGATACCCCCAAACCCCCCCCCCAAAGGAAACTATGGGGCCCTCCCCCGAAAGTTTTGGGGCCCCCTCCTTTTAGACACCTCCCCACAAACCCCCCATCAAAAATATTTTCTAATTTTATGTCAAAAAACGTGGAATCCAACCATTTGGTCTCCAAAAATTTTTTTTGAAATTTCCTGAGGACGGACTTTTGGGGGTTGGTGGGTGGGGGCGCTCCCCATCTGAGGACGGACTTTTGGGGGTTGGTGGGTGGGATGCACCTCATCACATTTCGGGATTCGACCGCCAAACTGTCGGAGTTTACCCCCCCCCCCCGATCAAAATTTCCGGTGAAACCGTGACGTGGGCCCCAAGTTGTTCAGTAATGTTTTCTAACTTTTTGACCGAAGAATTTCTCCTTCCCCCTCACAACTCGAATTTTCTGACCTGAAACCAGGTGACCGCGCCTACTCTAAATTTCGACTATCCCTTCCTCCAATTCTTTCTCAAGGCACACCTAGAAATTCGCTAGTTCTAAGTTTTTGACCGAAACTTTACTGCCCCTCCCCCAATTTGAATTCTCCGAACTCCACTCACCGCCAACCAGTGAAACCCCCGCCCACAAAATTTCTCGACTACCCTCCCCCATCCCCCAATTCCCACACCTATAGGGAGGGGGATGCTCCTACACCACCTAAGACCTATCCCAAGACTTTTCCTCAAGGCACACCTATGGCTATGGGAGGATGCTGGATGCTACCCCTCAAAGTGGACGGACAACCAACCGTAAAATATTTTTGATCTCCGGGGCCCCTTCCCCAAATGGTGGGGTTCTTCTAGACTCCGCCTCCACCTCAAACAGAGTGACCGCCATTTACAACACCTTTAATTTGCAACCCTGCAACATACACCAACAAATCTTTTTTCAACACGGGGCGGGGTTGGCAGGGGGGCCCCCTTCCCCCCGAAAATTTTCGACCAACTTTACCCCCCACCCCGATTTTTGGACTTTGTGCTTCCCCACTTTTGGTCCCCCCCGAACCTCCCACACAGGAGAAACGGGGATTTGGATTGGGGGGGCCCCCCTTCTAGACCCCCCCACACACCGTCCACCAAAAAATATTTCTAATTTTATGTCAAAAACGCGTTTCCAACCATTGCCAATCCCAAAAAAACATTCTACGATGAACCATTTCGGGTCTCCAAAAATTTTTTTAAATTTCCTGAGGACGGATTTTTGGGGGTTGGTGGGTGGGGGTGCTCCCCATCACTTTCGGGATTCGACCGCCAAACTGTCGGAGTTTACCCGCCATTTTTTCCTGAGGACGGACTTTTGGGGGTCGGTGGGTGGGGGCGCTCCCCATCACATTTCGGGATTCAACCGCCAAACTCTGGGTTTATTTTAGGCAAAAATAAGTGGGGGGGGACGCCCCCCCCCCACTAGTGGGGGGGAGGTCGAAAAGTGGGGGGGAGAATAAAATGAGCAAAAAATGCAACAAATGCTGTATTAATAGCCTGTTTTCCACATACACTGCTATAACTATGCTTAAAAGTGCTCAAAAATCAAGTTTTAGCACCAAAAAAGGCGATTTTTCATCAAAAATTTCCGGCGAAGCCGGAAAATTTTTGAAAATTTTGATCAAAAATCCTTAAAATTTGGCATTTTCTGGGCACCCTATAGTGAGTGGGGGGGGGAACGAGTGGGGGGGGAACCCGAAAAGTGGGGGGCCGCCCCCCGCCCCCCCCAGTAAAATAAACCCAGAAACTGTCTGAGTTAACCCCCCCCCCCCCGATCAAAATTTCCGGTGAAACCGTGATGTGGGCCCCAAGTTGTTCAGTAATGTTTTCTAACTTTTTGACCGAAGAATTTCTCCTTCCCCCTCCCCAACTTGGATTTTCTGACCTGAAACCAGATGGCCGCGCCCACTCTAACAGCTCAAACAGAGTGACCGCCATTTACAACACCTTTAATTTGCAACCCTGCAACATACACCAAAAAATCTTTTTTCAACACGGGGCGGGCTTGGCAGGGGGGCCCCCTCCCCCCGAAAATTTTCGACAAACTTTACCCCCCACCCCGATTTTTGGACTTTGTGTTCCCCCACTTTTGTTCCCCCCCCCCCGAACCTCCCCCACAGGAGAAACGGGGATTTGGATGGGGGCAGGCCCGCACCCAGGATTTTGAAAAGCGGGGGGTCCAAGGTAAAACGGAAGGGGGGTCTGGGGGGCGGAGCCCCCCAGAAGTTGAAAAATTTTTTAAGTTTTGCCCAAAAACAGTACAACATTGGACATTAATTTCTTGCAAAAAGTAAATAATCGCGCCGAAGGCGCGAAAACTTTTTAAAAATAGCAGTTTTTGCCATGAAAATAGCAAAAATTTTCCATTTTGTCATCCCAAAAGGGGGGGGTCTAGACCCCTTGAAACCCCCCCCCCCCCTGGGTGCGGCCTTGGATGGGGGGGCCCTCTTTTAGACCCCCCACACACCGTCCTCCAAAAATATTTCTAATTTTATGTCAAAAACGCGTTTCCAACCATTGCCAATCCCAAAAAACATTCTACCATGAACCATTTCGGGTCTCCAAAAATTTTTTTAAATTTCCTGAGGACGGACTTTTGGGGGTTGGTAGGTGGGGGTGCTCCCCATCACATTTCGGGATTCGACCGCCAAACTGTCGGAGTTTACCCGCCATTTTTTTTCCTGAGGACGGACTTTTGGGGGTCGGTGGGTGGGGGTGCTCCCCATCACATTTCTGGATTCAACCGCCAAACTCTGTGTTTATTTTAGGCAAAAATAAGTGGGAGGGGGGTGAGGTCGAAAAGTGGGGGGGGAATAAAATGAGCCAAAAATGCTACAAATGCTGTATTAATAGCCTGTTTTCCACATACACTGCTATAACTATGCTTAAAAGTGCTCAAAAATCAAGTTTTAGCACCAAAAAAGGCGATTTTTCATCAAAAATTTCCGGCGAAGCCGGAAAATTTTTGAAAATTTTGATCAAAAATCCTTAAAATTTGGCATTTTCTGGGCACCCTATAGTGAGTGGGGGGGGAACGAGTGGGGGGAGGTGCGCGAGTGGGGGGGAACCCGAAAAGTGGGGGGGGGGGCGCCCCCACCCAGTAAAATAAACCCAGAAACTGTCTGAGTTAACCCCCCCCCGATCAAAATTTCCGGTGAAACCGTGATGTGGGCCCCAAGTTGTTCAGTAATGTTTTCTAACTTTTTGACCGAAGAATTTCTCCTTCCCCCTCCCCAACTTGGATTTTCTGACCTGAAACCAGATGGCCGCGCCCACTCTAACAGCTCAAACAGAGTGACCGCCATTTACAACACCTTTCGCAGACCCTGCGCAGATTATGTGCGCAAGAAATTGTACGTGTCGAGTTTAGTATGTTCCTGAAGCTTCATCCCCGTACTTCTTTCCGTTAAAAAGTTATGCCAAAAATCGCTTACGAGAGTGATGTTTTTTCCGGTTTCTCGCTTTTGATGTCTCATAAGGGGGTTTTGTAGCTTGAATAACTACAGATAGAAAAATTTTTGCCTATGAAACCCATATATGTTCTTGTAGTACAAATAAAAAATAAGAAAATAAGCTAGTTTTTATTAAAATTTTTGGCTGGGGGCCAAAGTCGGCCAAAACGCTAAAATGGCCAAAAAGTATGCTTCAAAGGCGCCTTAATAAGTCAGATTGGGCTATATATGGGGTAATACTGAGTATATGGTTAAACAGGACACATATCGGAGTCATTCAAATGCTATATGATTTTCCGTCCCCCTGCGTAATTTTTCGGTACTGGCCGGCCAAAGTTGGTGAATTTTGGGTCGAACTTTGAACTTTATTTTTTCGCTTATTTTGCTACATGGGTGGCTCAAATTTTGCATACAACGGTTTTTTGGGACGGAGAGTCGATTCCCGCTATCAGGTTTGCTGCCCGAGTAACCCAAGTTGCTGGGCTGGTTCCACTTGACCGTCTGAGGGGTGAGGTCGGTAACCGCTTCCCGGAGGTCCATAGTAGTCTAAACTTTGCCTCTCCGAACTTTGTCTATAGAGGTTTTCTGGTGCGCCCAGCTCATTCCCGGTGTCCGTTTTGCCGTCTGACCCACCCATCTTGCTGTGCTGGTTCCACTTTGCCGTCTGGAGGGTCCGGTCGGTACCGCCTTCCGGGAACATCATATAGGACTGTACATAGCCTCTCAAAACATTGTCTATAGGGGTTTTCTGATGCGCCCAGCTCATTCCTGGCATCCGTTTTGCCGTCTGACACACCCATCTTGTTGTGCTGGTTCCACTTTGCCATCTGGAGGGTCAGGTCGGTGGGAGGTCATGGGGTCAAAAATGAAATTTTTCAAAAGTGGTCAAATTTGGTGCCAAATGAAAGCCCTAAGCGAGCTGAGCAACTTTGGTCATAGAACTGCATGCTCAAAGTGGCTGTAGAGTGCTGTGGTGGGGTGGGGTCGGTGGGGACTTCAGTGATTTTCGGTCAAAAATGAAATTTTTCAAAAGTGGTCAAATTTGGTACCAAATGAAAGCCCTAAGCGTGCTGAGCAACTTTTGTCATAGAACTGCATGCTCAAAGTGGCGGTGGAGTCTAGTTTCTTCCCATGCCCAAAGTTCCCGGGCAAGGGCTGTGCTTTCAGAAAAATTTTGAAAATTGACTATTTTTTCGGACCCAAATCGAAAAAAATACGCGGGGTCGAAAAAAATACAGGGCCAAAATTCGCCCTTTCATTACCTAGTGCCAAAATGACTATACAAATCGTATATACAGATGCTGCTCATGCATTTTCCGTTGACTATTGACCCATGTTTCCAGTCTATGGTGGTTAATTTTCATTAGATAGGCCGCCTACCGCATATGACCCGAAAAACTTTTTCATCTGGCCCGATACTGTTTTTAGCACCCAGTAATGTCTATAATGTTGCTTATTCAGTGGCCATATGTTGTTTTTTATTCTTAACAAACGTAACGACAAAGAATAAATATCCAGCAGACATCTAGGAGACCTTCTGAAAACCGTCATAGATGGTCATGGCTGTTAACATGAGTTCTGGAATCCCAATGCCTACCGGAAGGGGTCGTCTACGTAAAAATACACCCGCTGCTGCGCAACTGTGCGGCGCAGGGGCGCCCGAACCTATTGCCAAAAAAACTAGAAGCAAGGTGTATTATGTTAAAACAATAGGTGCTACTATAGCTTTAGTGTAGCGAGCAAGAGCCAAAAAGTTGCCAACTGATCCAAAAGTTGAAAACCAACTTTTTCATAGTACCATTTTTGCGACCTCAGTCTGCGTGAGTGCGGGGCCTTAAGGAAACAGCCATACCATGGCAGGATATAAATAAGCTTGCGCTATTATGGGGTACAGTTTGGCTGGGATCCGTAGCTTCTAGCCTGAGTTAGGGTGGGTGTATTTTTTCGGACCCGGCCGGTGTATTTTTTTCGAACCTTTACTATATATACCTTCAGGAGCATACATATATATATAAAATAATAGAAAACAAGAACAAAAAGTGCTCCTTCGTCGCATGTAAAATGAGTCTATGAAG
>JASAND010011755.1:0-28256 GCA_030248195.1 Trissonchulus latispiculum
TACGGAACTCATATGTATTTTACAGGCTAGTTTTTGCTTATGTACAACCTGCCTACGAAGACTCATATGTATTTTACATGCGACGAAGGAGCACTTTTTGTTCTTGTTATTTTGTGTGATTAATATTTTTATTTTGATTATTTCTCTTTCCGTAATTAACCTTTCAGATTTACTACTAATTCTATTCTTGTTTTCCAGATCTCATCCCAAGGCTATTTGCCTTCCCTCTGTGATGCAATCAAGTCTGAAACGGGTGGCGTGGCTCGGGCCGGTATCATAATCATGTATCAATTGACCAAAAATCAGGTTTGTTTATAATAGTATTGTTTACTTTTATATTTAATTTTTGGCTTTATAAAATCTGCGTAGTGCAAAAAATTCCTAGATCACCATCTCTACGAACTTATCTCACTGAATCTTTGCAAATTTTAACTTCTACTGTTTTTGTCCTTTTATACCGGCTTTTCTGTTTTTTCTTCAGATCTGTGTGGAACAACTGTCCAATCTTCCCTGCCTATCCGGTCTGGAACTGGCCATGAAACAGCGACCAGATCTGTTGCCGACGGCGGCCAAAGCAGTTCGATCTCTCTTTGATAAGGATCAGCCTTTGCTGGTTCTTCAGGTGATCTCTCGAATGGACTGGTTTTTTTTGAAATCTTGAAACTTTTGACTTGACACAAAGCCCAAGGGAGATCAAGTTTTTAGCTTTTTTCATTAAATACAGGGAATACTTTCCGGAGAAGTGCATAAATTCTGTGTGTATTGTATTTAATTTGTTGTGCTGCTTATCACCATAATTCAGTTTAGAATTCTGGCTTTGCAAGTTCGCATTTCTGAAGGCTATTTTATTTATCGTCTCTCTGTAATTCCATTAATATTTTATATCCACTTACCTTTCTGTCTGAAGCAGCTTCACATTAATATGGTAAAATCAATAGTGATATTATGTTTTTATAGGCGCTGAACACCAAGTTTGTTCAGTTTCTGCTCAGTCTCCTAGACTCAGCCATGATTGACGTTGAAAATCCGTCCTCAGTCAAAGCCGAGCTTGTCGATGCCCTCAAGGCAATGGAAAGAAATTTGGAGCACGGAGAAAAGGTTAATATCAATCCTTCTCTCTGTTTCTTCTTTGTAGGCTGCAATAAGTTTTCGATTGGTTTTTAGTGATTTCTGTATTTAATTTATGTCTGCTGCAGAATTGTGCTAAAGTCTGACCAAAAAATGTAGAAAGCGAAATTGTTTGCTTTATCACTGGATTGGATTGCACCAAAAGAGATAATCTCGAGCTTCAGATTATCTCGAGATTAACTCAAGATTAACAGGAGATTATCTTCACCGAGCTTTGCACCAACTAAAGCTAAAGATAATCGTGAGTCGAGATAATCTCCAAGTACTGAAATTACAATCCTACACCTGAGTAGGATTAAGTCAGGATAATCTCGAGGTTTCCATTAGAGATGCCTGAATTTGAGCCGTTGGTGTAAAGTTATTCTATTTTGGCAACAAGTTTTCAGCATTGTTATCCTTTGTAAACACCATAGCTCACTAGACTTGATTACAGAGGCCTTTAATCTTTATCGATATATTCAAAAACATTTTAGTTTTCTAAATACCTTAATACCACCAAAAATTGTTTATACAGTAAACATACGCAAGATTTTGTTGATGTACCCTTATCTAAAACAAAAACATTGAAGTCTAAATCAATAATATCTTGTATATTGAAGTCTAAATCATAATATCTTGTATTTGATTCTCCAAACAATCCTTTTTATCTAAAATGCTTAAACTGGATTATATGGTGAAGTACATATTCCCGGCTGATGCCGCTCAAGTATAGCTCAAGTATATAAATATTATTTTGTAGTCAACAGACTAGCCTTCAAAATGTTCCCAATTTGATTGGAGAAACTGCTCATCACATGACATAAAAACACAGTTTGATTGGTTAATCCTTAGCTCGAGATAATCTCGAGCTTAAGCTGTAGATCGGATAATCTCGAACTAATTTTGGTTGGTGCAGCAGATAATCTCTAACTCGGAGTTAGGGATAAGCTACAGCTAATTCAATCCTGAACTTGAAGATTATCTCTAGCTTAAGCTTGAGATAATCTTGATGTTGGTGCAAACGGGCGTATATCTCGTAAACGCTTCAAGATAACTGCCATAAATTATATATTTTCTGAACCGGAATGATGAGATCTTTCTTCTCGTGAAAAAATTTTTTTGAAATTTCCCGTGCGATTTCAGGGTGCCGCTTTTATATGTCCAGAAGTGATTGGAAATGCTACACCCACGATTTTTTCAGGAAAATTTTCCCCGAATGTCCTACCACCAAATTTCAGCTTTTTGTTGGTTGAAAATTGCGTAAGTTATTCCATTTTTTAGATTTTTCAAAATCACTTTGATCTTTGCCGCTTTTCGACTTTGACTGGTTGTTACTCGCCACTCGCTCAACGAAAAAGATTTTTTGATTGGATTTTTCAGACCGCCTGGCGTCTCGCTTTCATCTGATATACGTGGTATTTCAAAATTTGAAAGTCGATTTTTTTTTCGAAAAATACCACTTTTTTGACCCAAAATTTCGGCAAAGCGAATCCAGCAAAAGTGAATAAAAATAACATAATCGTAAAGTTCATTATGAGCTGAATTCGACGATATAAAGTTTTCGTGGCTACGACGTATTGCGCCAGCAATGAATTTTTAAACATTTTCCTTATTTCAGCTGGTTTTTGCTAGTTTACGCTGGATTAGGTAAATCTAGGCGGCAACATCAAAGGAAGCCAAAAACCAGCTTGAAATAAGGGAAATGTTTAAAAATTCATTGCTGGCGCAATATAAGTCGGAGCCACGAAAACTTTATATCGTTGGATTCAGCCATAATGAACTTTTATGATTATGTTATTTTTATTCACTTTTGGTGGATTCGCTCTGCCGGAATTTTGGGTCAAAAAGTGGTATTTTTCGAAAAAAAATCGACTTTCAAATTTTTAAATACCACGTATATCAGATGAAAGCGGACACCCAGGCGGTCCTGAAAATCCAATCAAAAATTTTTTTCGTTGAGCGAGTGGCGAGTAACAACCAGTCAAAGTCGAAAAAGCGGCAAAGATCAAAGGATTTCGAAAATCTAAAAAATGGAATAACTCACGCAATTTTCGACCAACAAAGCTGAAATTTGGTGTGTAGGACATTCGGCCAAGGGGAAAATTTTCCTGAAAAAATCGTGGTTGTAGCATTTACCAATCCTTCTGGACATATAAAAGCGGCACCCTTTGAAATCGCACGGGAAATTTCAAAAAACTTTTTTCACGAGAAGAAAGATCTCATCATTCCGGTTCAGAAAATATATAATTTATGGCAGTTATCTTGAAGCGTTTACGAGATATAAAGCAAACAATTTCGCTTTCTACATTTTTTGGTCAGACTTTAGTTCAGAGTTGTATGCGGGCCGATTTTTCCGGCCCGCGCCCGGCCCGCAGCCCGCACCTTATGACCGCGGCCCGCAACACTCCGGCCCGCGGCCCGCACACGCGAAATCCGGCCCGCAGGTACCCGCACGTAAAAATTGCTTCCTATGTAGTACCTGAGCACCAAAACGGATGTATTTTCAAAGATACTTCCGGATCCGGCAAGTTTTTCTGTTCGTTTGATTTGAACTTTATTACCTACCAATTTACTGTTCTTAAAGTGGTAACAAAAGCTTAGCTTCCCTTAACTAAAAGGGTACGCCATGAAAAATTTTGTGGGCTGGGATTTTGCTCATTTTTTCAAAAGTTTGTCGCATCCTTGAGAGCGAGTTTCTTTCAGCACCTTAACAAGCTTAACTAACCAGCTATTAATTGTACGAAAAATGAAAATTGGTTTTGAAAGCTGCGGCGCCGCAGCTGCAGCAAACACACACAGTTTTCCCCATAACGCCGTATGCTGTGGAACTTCACTCGGCTGTTTAAGGTACTGGTTTAGTGGTTTCCTTTCGGGTATTTTTGACTGATACGGCTTTAATCCTTTACTTAAATAGCTGAAACTTTCCAACTATGCTATTTTGTTGCTTTTTACCGTTCTCGGACCAGTCCCACATTTCTAGGTGAAAAGATGGAAACTAGGTTTTTGCCACTATTCTCTCAGTAAGTAGTAGATACATCGGATTGGTTGTTATGGCTGAAAAGAGGACACCGAAATGAACATTTTTGCCTTTACTACCTACGAGCTATCTCCAGTGGTTAAGTCAGTATAATCAAAAACGATTTTTAGGGTCAAAAAATTGTCATTTTCGAAGAAATCAGCTTTTTCAAAAATACTACCAAATTTTTAACGGTCAAGTTTGATCCATGTATATCCAATCGATACACAGTCTAGTTTACATTTATCAATGACTATCAGCAGGAGTTGATTGCTTTATACTGCAGATTTGGCCGAAAAACAATTTTGGCAACACTGAGATTATTTTGTTTTAAACATCGATGTCTCAAAAACTACTCGACGGATTCCGGAGATTTTTGGCAGAGTGGAAATTCGAACGTGGAGGGATGTTTTTCTTGGTTTTGGCTAGAACATAATGAGTAGCGAGAAAACTCAATGCGCATTTGGCGGATTTTCTCGATAATGAAGACCTGCAGGCAGAGCCAAATCCAAAAAACGTCCATATGTCCTTCATATCATGGCACAAACAGTGCTTTTATCCGATCTACAGTTTTGAAAAATCGATGTTCAAAAATGTTTGGTCAATAATTCAGCTGCCAGATGTCAGTATGTCTAAAACTTTTTTGTTAATTTTGCTAGTTCCGTAAGCTCACCAGAATGTACAGATTCCAAGCTTTAAAACGATGTATAGAACTCTTTCCAACTCCCAAAATTGCGAAAGATATAGCGTTTTAATACATCATCACAAATCACTGCACTAAAGGTTACCTACCAGCACCTTAAATGAATTAAAGCAAGAGTACATAATGATATGTAATAATGATATCATTATGTACTCTTGATTAAAGTCTTCACTGAGAAGTTATCATGGATTTATATTTAGGTGCTTAAATTTCCAATACGAAGTTCCGAAATTAAACTAAAAATTCAGTTTCTGCGCCAATTGCTGACCCCCACTTTCAGTGCTGAACACTTAAAAAAGTTTAGGTAGAAACCACATGATTAATTTCTACAGGACATCGTTGATATTTTTCTCAAGAGATACTTTGGTATAATAGATTACAAGTTAGACAAGTTACAAGTTAGTTAGTACATATTCAATACAAATAAAACCTGTAGTTTTCACGGGTTTATATGTTTTACTCAACAGCTACAGGTTATTACTCGATACGCTGATAATGCTAACTGAGTATACAGTGCATGCTGAAGGTATCGAATGGCATAACGAAGTCAAGTAATGTTTAAAATTCTGAAATATTGCCTCCTTTTGTACATGATTTGGTATGTATGAAATTTCTAGAAAGCAAACTTAGCCCAGGAAAGTAGCCAAAATCGGCCCACATCGGCCCGCGCGGCCCGCGCGTGTAGTAAAATTCGGCCCGCCCCGCCCCGCCCCGCGGGGGTACCCGCGGGTACCCGCGGCCCGCATACAACTCTGCTTTAGTTTAACTTTTTGGTTTTATTTGTATTATAATATGATGCCTTGTTTTAGGTTGGTGCTATTCTGGGTGACTCAAAGATTTGGGCTCAGTTCAAAGATCAAAGACACGACTTGTTTATAACCAATACTCCTGGACCTGCCTATCTAACTGGTAAGCCGCTACTGCAAAAGGAGATAATATTCTGATGCAAATGTTTTAATTGCTCTCTACTCCTCACTGGTTTAGCTGTTGGTGGGTAATAACGTTGGTGGTGGAGAAAATTTATAGTTGCCAATTGCCATACTATAAATCAGTTATTTATTATCCATTGCAAATTTTCCCTGAACAATTCCTAAAATTCGTCAATTCATGGAGCGCATTTTACTGATTGGGAGAATGTCTAAAACTGGTGGGAGTGCAAACGGTTTGCAACGAGAAGGGAATTCCAGAACTGGGGAGTCTTACCTCCCCACCCCCACCATAAGGAATACCATATATACGTACATACGTGTATCTATGTTATACTCCGGTCCGGTTTCTGTTTGATAAATACTTTTGTGTTTTCATATGCTCTTAGGTGGTGCTGGTGTGGCTGGTTATCTGACTTCTGGCATTTTACATAATGCTCCCCAGACGGTTCCACCTTCCTAACTGAAGACCTGAATTTTATTGTGATTTTTTCATGTGCATGAAAGTTTGTACTGATCTTGTTATGAAACTGTTTTACACCACTTATTTCTGTAGATTGCTAAAACATCAATGTGTGTGGATACTTTACACCGTGCCTTATATGCTGTTGAATGTGCTTATCTCTTTACTGGTTTTCTATTTATTTACATAATTACGTTTACAATTATTTGGATCTTATAATTTACTTAATATTATGTTAAAATCGTTGTTTATACTTAGTTTTAGTGACTAGTGATTTTGATTGCTGCAAATTGTGTTTATACTTCAAAAATCTATTTTCCCTTGTGACGTTGAGTTTTTGAATCTCATTTTTTGCTTATATGCAAACTACTTAGATTCATTCCGATCTGTGACAAAGAAAGCCGTGGAAATAACTGCATGTAGTAAAAGTTTAAGATTAGTACGTCTGTAAGTTTTATATCCGCCACGGTTTGTATCTATAATATCTGATTCCGATTTGGGTATAATGTGATTATCTGTGCACTGTATAGTCCTTTGTTTATTTGTATTTATACATTCTATAAATTAAATCAATTGGAACTTGTACTGCTGTAGTGTAGAACTGTAGAGGATAGGGCCAAGAGTCCATAATTTATTCCCTTATATTATGAAGAAGAGTAAGCCACTAGAGGGCTCCTCTTCTTGGCATTGCGTAACGGTGCTCCGACCACAATACGCGAATGTTCCCCCGTTTGGTGGGGAGGTCGACAAGCATACCCCCTCCCCGTTTGGTGCGGGGTAAGCAAAAAGGGTCCTCGTTTGGTTGGGGGGGTATGCAAACGGGGTCCCCGTTTGGTGGGGGGGGTACGCAGAATGGGGTCCCCGTTTGGGGGGGGGTCGCCATGTCAGGCTAAGATTGGATGAATCTGATTGGCTGTTGGCGACCCCCCCCCCCCCTAAACGGGGACCTTTTTTGTCTACCCCCCACCCCACCAAACGGGGACCTTTCATTGCTACCCCCCCCAACCTAACGGGGACCTCTCTTTGCTACCCCCCCCCACCAAACGGGGACCCATTTGCGAATAGAACAAAAACTACCGTAATCCTCTGTTCTACCCCCCCCCCCCCCACCAAACGGGGAGGGGGTCTCTGCAATTTGATTGGCTGTTAGTGTTGGGATTGGCCGAAACTTTCCATGGTTGGCTTGGCTTGGCTTGGCCGGAGTTTGAAGTTGGCCGGCCAATTGGCCGTTGGCCGTTGGCCGGCCATTGGCCGTTGGCCGGCCAACGGCCAATGGCCAACGGCCAATTGGCTGGCCGTTGGCCGATGGCCGGCCAATGGCCGGTGGCCGGCCAACGGCCAATGGCCAACGGCCAACTGGTTGGCCGTTGGCCGCTCGTTGGCCGTTGGCTGTTTCTTGGCCGTAAGCTATTGGCCGCTCTTTAGCTATTTGTCAACGTTGGCGAGCTGGAATTTACGATTTTTATTCGTCTACCATGCTTAATTAGGCGTCAACTTAATTGAACTTTATTTCAATAGTACAATTTACAATATTTGTAAACTATATAGTTTTTCCAAACATTTAGCTCCAACCCGCGATAACTCTGTTTTAACTTTGCTGGAGGACCGCAATAAAGTGATGAGACGTTCACCGCCAGACAAATTTAAAAACTACGTTGTTAGCACACTTAAAATTTGCATGCAATTAGCAAATTTAATTGTAAAATAACGCTAATAACGGTAAAAATTGTCAACATCTAAGTGAAAATCTGTAGTACTGTATCTAATGTAACGTTTATACAGCAACATGTTTACGATATTATGCAGCAAAATTAAATTTTCCAACTCAGTTAACGCACAAAATCAGTAAATTTGAGCTTGGCCAGCACTCGGCCATTGGCCAGCCATCGGCCAACGGCCAGCCAATTGGCCGTTGGCCATTGGCCGTTGGCCGGCCAACGGCCAATGGCCGGCCATCGGCCAACGGCCAACGGCCAGCCAATTGGCCGTTGGCCATTGGCCGTTGGCCGGCCAACGGCCAATGGCCGGCCAAGCCAACTGGCCGAGATTTTCTCGGCCAACGGCCAATGGCTTGGCCGGCCAATGGCCGGCCATTGGCCAGCCATTGGCCGCACCGGCCAACGCACAACACTATTGGCTGTTGGCTACCCCCCCCCCCCACCAAACTGGGACCTCTTTTCTGCTACCCCCCCACCAAACGGGGGAACATTCGCGTATTGTGGTCGGAGCACCGTTACGCAATGCCAAGAAGAGGAGCCCTCTATTGGCTTACTCTTCTTCTTATATATAATACCATTATGCACTCTTGATAGGGCTTAGGGAGCTAATTCTTAATTCCTCCAGCCGTGACGATTGACTTAATTTATTGAAGCTGACTTGCAGATTAATTTCGGCTAATTTTTATTGTGCTGCTGCAGAAATTAGAACAGCTGTAATTAGTCTTTTGAGCATTGATGGTTTAGGGTGAATTTAACTGCTCTGATTGCTTTGATCAATGTCTTCTAACTTTTGGGTCGAGAAGATGATAGCCAAAAACGAGAATTTGTGTATGTCATTGCGCATGTTCCGTTCAGCTGTTAAAGGCGTTAGTAGTGGTGTAGTAGTGTTCCTGTAGTGTTGTTTCATCGGCCCAATTTTTCGTGGATCCAAAGTGCAGGCAAAATACAGAAAATGCCATGGTGTATAAAGCTTACAAAAATAAAGCACACAAAATTCTAGCTGCACCAATGATGGCAAGATGGGAGACATGGAAAAGATGGCAGTATAGATAAACCCGCGATACGTCAATAGAAAGAAAAGGAAACAACACCATTTAGTAAAGACAGAAAAGAGATCCGAAAAAGAAGAAAAATAGAATACAGCATATGTAGATATAGGACGGCTAAACCGAACTAGAGGGCACCACCCCACCCAAGAAAAGAAAGCTCCAGAAAAAAAGGGAAATAGAATGAAGAAATGTTCAGACAAAATTTAAAAGAACCTTAAAAGAAAATTTAAAAACACAACCGGATACACAACAGTAATCACAACAATGACTGATAGATACTATGCAGTTTCAAAGTCTAGGCCGAGGAAGATTGCCAAGAATCAGTGCCATGGGGGAAAACCCCACAGAGCTGTCATCGGACCAATCCTCCGGAAGGAGAGCAGGCGTCCCTCGGCGCGAGCTGCTCCAGACCCAAAACCCAATCACCGGCCATCAAGTACCAACTAGGTCCATACGTCAAGAAGAAACAACCGAGCCACCACATCATTGGTATCCAGCGAAACACTCCCCCATTGCTAAACGAACTCACAACTAGGACCCCGCCCAGGTTGGCTACAAGGATACCCAATTTTGGACAAATCACCTTTTGGGAATCCTGTGTCTATGTTTTCTGATCCCAGCAGACGCGCCGACCTTCCGTGTAAAGGATCAAGTTGCTACTGAGCCCTACCCAACTAGGTTGAACAAGGAACAAAGTAAAAGCAAATTTTAATTCAGATCAAAGCAACTTCATTACACATTAGCATTTTGTACAGCTGTTCAGCCGTTCGTAGTTTATCGTAACGGGTCTGCTGATTTAGCCTTTGGGCCTACATCCACACGACGCACGATTCCCACGTATTTACTGTGTCTGCTTTCGTACACAAAATGGTGCGAATGCGAACCTACGCGTTGAGCTGGTTAGCCAAAAGTAATATCTTCAGTACTTGGTAACAGGTTGGTCGTAGTTTCGCTAAGACTTTTCCTCTATTAAAGAAAATGGTTGTGTGCGAGCCTGTGCTGTGTTGTGCTGCGGGCAGTGAAAATGAGCTTTGTGAGTGTCAGTCGTACAATTGACTTAGTTTAATCACCAAATGTACATACTAATTCATACTGAATCAGTGAAACCAAGAGTACATAATACATAAGAGTATGACAGCAGGCATACTCTATGTATTATATGGCTGCTACATCCTCTGCACACTATGTATACGGGGTCCAAACGGGGGATCGGACCCGTGCCTGTACATATATTGTACACACGTGTGCAAATCATACAAGCTCAGACTCCCTACACAAATTAGGCTCCCGTCAAGTTTGTCATGCAAGTAAACTACAAAGACCCCGACCCCCTTTTTACCACGTGCATGTATAGGGGCGGGGTCAAGGGGGGTTGCTATATGGGGGATCCAGCAGCCTTATAATACATAGAGTACGCCTGTTGTCATTCTTTTTGGTACTCTTGGTGAAACGTATTAATAAACTCCGTATTCTTTCATCAGTGTACAGTTCTTCACTTGCTTCCAGCACCATATGTGTAAAACAGAACCAGAATTAACAGCAGAGACTTGTTCAAACCAATTCTAGTTGTTCCATTGTCTGCAGTTAAAGCGCTCAGCTTGGTAGACCACTTGAAAGCTGTTGAATAATCCTTATTCTGTATAAAATTTGTTATCATCTGGAGAGCTGGACCGGCTCGATCCAACGGAACGAAATGACCAGAACCCTAAAATACAATGCTGATTAAAAGTTAATGACATATCGTGTTGCATTAATGCACATCAAACTGTTTCATAAACTGCACTCTATGCATAATGTACCCTGATTTAAGCTTTTCTAAACGCGCTTATCCCAAAACATGAGTTATCCCAAAGGGGCACTTTCTATTACCAAAAATCCATGTACGCAGGGAACAAGTACAATTATGTATATAGTTAACGTCTTGTATGCAAGCCATTGATAACTTCAGGTTCAATTTGCAGTAAATTTCTTAGAAATAATTGGCTAACCTTGAACTGCTTATATCAGAAGATTATAGCAAAACAATAAAGGCACGTGCATTAAATCTCATCTCCATGTCTCCACTTAGTTATAGTCTGTTATTGTAAATTCTATTTCCAGTATTTTGCAAAAACAGGGTAAACGAAATTTCTTGGTTTCTTATTTTGTAGGATTTTTATTAATCAAGACCTGCTGCAATAGGTAGCATTAGACAATGGAAAATTAGCAACATTATCGTTTTTTATTTAATTTAGCAAGCGTAGGATCAAACGAGATATTTCCTATTATGGTTGTTGTTTGTTATTCATTTATTATTTTTATGATACCTTGACGGTAAGGATATCAAGGCGGTCGTACTGCTCCACATATCCAGCAATTTGACTGCGATACTGCCAGGTTTTTCGGTCACCATGTTTCTGAAACACAAGCTTTGCCTGTTATGAAAAATGCCAAGAATGCAGACATAGGAATTTGATTGACAAAGCCCCGCTGATGAAGGTTCTACAGTCTCTTGTAAGCAAGACTATTTATATATCAGAATTTAGAACGTCTGGCATCAGTTTTGAAGGCAATAAGTGGTTCATAAACAAATTTTCACTTTCAATCTTGACTAATTTCGAACTTTTAAAATTTCCTTTCTTCCCTTCATTAGGGTTTAGGGTGCACTTTCTATCATGTGTTGATTCTGGCGCAGGTGGCTCCCTCGGTTTACCAGCATTCGATTTAAGCTCTGCGAAAGGGCCGATTCAACTTTGAACTCAAGGAAAGTGAATCTTTTTTATGCTGTACAAACTGGATTCCACTGAAGAAGGTAACTTTTCATTAGAAGCAACGGCTCGCCGCTTGTAGATTTTTTAAATTGTGAATGAACATAAAAGTATATATTGTTATTTCTACCTTGATCCGCAGATTCGCCAAAAATCTACATTTACATAAAATTATCGATATTCTAGAATATCCTTCTCCAGAACTGCAATGTAGTTTTGAATTATTGAATTTCGCCCCCCCCCCCCTTGCAACAGCGGATAAGTAGAAATTCAAATAGATTGTGCTTTTATAAAATGATTACCAGTGAACAGAGACAAGCTTATGCAAAGCGAGAGTTTGAGGCATTGTGAAAAAATTATGAATGTTTAACTTAGTTACCTTAAGTTTTGCTTTGTCCGCTACTCTTCTGGCAAACCAACTGTCTCCCAGAAAGTTCCAGGCGGAATCTGTGTCGCCATTGTATATTAGGATTCTGACATCTGAGTTTGTTTCCAGCACATGTTGCAATGCTGGTAACTGATCAAATTCCGTACGATTATACAGGAAATGGTTTAGATCCAGGCTATGATCAAATGCAAAAAACATGAGCATTTATGCATTGGTTGAGCATGAGTAACACACATGCTATTCAATGACAACATGGTGGTTCTGATTTGTGCACAGTTTAGACGAGTTTAGTTCAGTGCACAGTTTTGATACATCCAACCTGCGGTCCATATTTGATTCTTTTGAAGCAGATTTGTGGTTTGAAAAATCGGCCTTTGAAAGCTTTCTGTCTTAAGTTTTGTAATATTTACGTTTATTAGTTTAGCCTGCTCTATTATGTTTGCTCAGACCTCAAAATTACACACGTTTTACACGGAAAGGACGGCTTTCGCCATAAATGCAACTTTGACACAGTAATTGTAGGGGTTTTACAATTGCACTAAATGTTACGCTTCACAGGTTGCAGATACTCTTGCTTGTTGTTACCCATGCATGAGTTTTGCTATTTCTCACAAATTCTGTGATCCAGCATGATTTGATATGGGGAACAAGTGCAGTTAGAGAAATGGACATGGTAAATCACCGTAAACCTTCCCAGGTTTGATTACTTATTTAGTAGGACAATGTTCAGCTCTCCAAAAGCACAGAAAGCTTTATTCACTGCCAACAACACCGTAGTGTTGTGCGTTGGCCGGTGCCGCCAATGGCCGCCCATTGGCCGGCCAAGCCATTCGCTGTTGGGTGAAAAAATCTCAGCCAGTTGGCTTGGCCGGCCATTGGCCGTTGGCCGACTGCTGGCAAAGCTAAAATTTACTGATTTTATGCGTTAACTGTGTTGCAGAATTTAATTTTGCTGCATAGGTAATATCGCGCACATATTGCATTATAATCGCTACATTAGATACATTACTACAGATTTTCAGTTCACCTGCATAAGATGTTGACACTTAGTTCCAGCTTTGTAATACGTCCGCCCTCATTTATCGTAGTTACAATAATTTTTCTATAAAATTTGCTAGTTGCATGCAAATTTTAATTGTGCTAACAACTTAGTGGTTAACGTTTCACCAATTCATTGTGGTTCTCCAGCAAAATTAAAACAGAATTATCTCGGATTGGAGCTAGACGTTTGGAAAAACCATTTTGAATAAAGTTTAATTAAGTTAAAGTATAATTAAGCACGCTAGACGAATAAAAATAGTAAATTACATTATCCAGCGTTGGAAAATATCTAAACAACGGCCAATGGCTTACAAACAGCCTACGGCCAACCAGCGGCCAACGGCCAACCTTGGCCATTGGCTGTTGGCCTTTGGCCGGTCAACGGCCAACGGCCAATTGGCTGGCCGACTGCAAACTCCGACCAAGCCAAGCCAACCAAGGTAAATTTCGACCAATCCCAACACACAACAGTGCAAAACTATTTTTCCAGGGATTGCTCTTTGCACTAATATCTGCTTCAGCTTCGAGGGATATTTTTTAGAAAAATTTCACTTTTTCCAGAAAATTTCAAGCTTTCATGTGAACCAAAACATCATACTAAAAATTCTGAAATTATTTGTGTTCGTTCAATAAGTGAACAACAATCATATGACAAAAATAAGGAAGTAACTAGGATACACGAAGCGATGTTAAGTTTATAAACGATGAGTGCATCGGATATATTGGTTTTAGTTTTAAAGTTTCTGAAGAGGAAACAATCATTGTAAATTTTTGAAAAAGAAAAGAGATAACTACTTGCAGTCTAGCCATGGTCGTTCGATGATTCTCTTGTCAACATGCAATGCCTTTTTCACATTATCATAGTTCAAGTAGTTGGCCACTTTATCACCCTGAGCGCAGTAGTAACCACGAACGGAATCAGTGGAATCATAGTTGATTAGCCGCTGAAAACCGTGTATAGTCAGTGAATACAAAATTCTCATTGAACATGGTTGGTGTAAAACTAGTAGCAGTAGAAAATCTAAACTCATTGAACAAACGCACAACAACTGAGTATAGGTTGCAGTTTATTCGACTGTAACGTTGAAACTCGGTTCTTCACATAGCTCTGTGGACACTTTTCGTCTGCACTTCTAATCGTGGTATCAACTGCAATAAGTTTTTTAACGTTTTGCTGAGATTAAGTGGATAAAAAGTTTGATAACAATTAGAATTTTTTGAGATATAGCTTATTGAATATTCATGTAGCCGTGGTGCTAAGGGAATTAGATAATGCGAGATATGGTTATGTGTCACTGCAATTTGCAAGGCTCACGGCTTAGCAGATTGATATTAATTTTTGGCTATGAGGAAAGAAAGAAGGCTACGAAGCCAGAAATTATGCTTTAGGCCCTATTGGTTCTTGGGTCTAATGATCTGCAATTTCTGGAAATTAGTGTTCAGGAGAGAAACTGTTGTTTCAGCCAAACTAATCTCGCTTTCCTGCAGTAACGGAACGGCGTTGTTAGGCTGGACAGCAAAGCCGATACTCGGTTGCCTGATTCCAGTCCTGAACAATTGTGTATGCATTTTTCAAACCCAAATTTAACGGGACCCTCACCTGATCGCTAGATGATCACCCAATTTTTGTTAAGCAACAAGCAAGTTCAAATTTGATGCACTCGAAGCATTGACCTTTTAATTATATCTGGTGTCTATTAACTCGTGCTGATTGCCTGAGTCAGACACAGAGTCTACCTTTCAATGCCTCTAGACTGTGCTTTTCCTATTACTTACAGCAGAATCTGGAACTCCATCTTTTACGTATTTTACTTGAGGCATCCCGATAGTTCCAATTCGTTCTTGACCTTCAAAGGTGACCTGAGGATCTCCCTTGTAACAATCTTGATATTGATTGTAGCGATCGTTTGCTGTGTAATAAATGTTGACTGTGGAAACAGCGTAAGCCCAAAATAACAAAACAAAAGAAAGCATTAAGACGTGAATTAAAACATATGTCCAGTGGTTGCAATTGCGTGATAGTAACGCTTGTTGGTGTTAATGAAAACCACGTATGACTCCCATCCCTCTTTTATACACATGTGCGACGGTGACCTAACGTCTTTTTCTAAGGTCAGGTAGTTCGTGCCATTCGCCATATATATGCAATTGGTTTTCAATCACCAATCAATTTGTTCCATTTTATCGAGTCAAGGCATCGATGGAAGCATACGGAAAAGCAGCTTTGGGTTGCTCTTTAGTCTTGTTCCTGTTTAACTTGATCGCTTTTGTTGAACAGTCCGGACAAAAATAGGATAAAAGTACATAGGTTGTCTCAAACATCTTTACGAAAACTGAAAGTATAACTGAATTCATGTGCTGGCCCGGTTGTCATAATCGCTTACTACAGTTTTAATATGGAAACCTTCTATAATCTTCGTTTAGTATATTTGCAGCTGTAAGGTTGATAGCTTCGCAGAAAGAATAAAATGGTCGTTGGTCTGAATCTTAATTACGGCCCAAATGTTTTGATGCTGAAGTTCTAAAATAAAATTTCTTTTAACCAATACATCTGCTTCAACACCTGCTTGGTTGCATTTTGTCAATTCTTCCATTTTCAAGTATAAATAGTCTTACAGCATTCCCGCAAGGTGTTCCATTGGACTGCCACCTTTTTTCTGTTTGATTAAACCAGAGAGAGTTTGCCCAGTTGCAGGGAATTTCCTTAGAACCACAGCAGACTTGGTTTAGATTCTCCCAAGTACTAAAATTATAACATTGATGGTGATATTAGCTCAAAATTGGATTGATTTAAGGAGGCCGCTCTACATCTGCAATATTTTACAGCATTATCAACATTTCTTAGTCTCTTATTTCCATCTAGTAACTAAGATTTATACATTTGCTACTGCGCCGGAAACTACGAGTCCACAGATTTCAGTCTGAACATTTTCGAAAGCGAATCTTTTTACATGCTGGATACACTACATATTCTTTATAATTTTTCCTTACTCTACACTAATCATCCCGCGATAGTATTCCAAGTAGACAATGGAATTCTGATTGTCTTCATCGTTCAAAACTCCATTTCCAATTGCGATACCCTGAAACCAAAAACAAATGACTGTTTTAATTATGACTATACTTTAATTGTTTTGATTATTTTGTCTGAATGTCTGAGCTTTGCTTTAAGTTTTAGGGTTTTGTCGTAAATGAGATTGGTTGCAACAAAGAGCAAACATTCCATAGTTTGGATACAAATATTCCGCTGCCAATAGGCTTCTTCATAAGCAGTGTGCGCAAAAAAATCAGCAAAAAAATAGTAACAGCTTGCCTTTGTGTGCTCAAAGGTTCAAGATGCAACACTCTTGACCTTTTGAAAACTTAAAGTTTTGAGCTCAGAATTTGTGCAGAATCAGTAGTGGATGCTGGTTACTGTCGGAATCATACTACTGAAACCAACGCTGAAACAATAATTGAAACAACAACAACAGATATCGCTGCAAAACATTTATGACGATGAAATTATCTTGAACTACTTCCATGTGCCAACTGTTTGCTATACCTTCAGTTTTCCTGGAAATTCGCCAGACTTAATTCCATCGACAACAAGGCTAGTCAACATTGGAATATAAACTCCAGCATACGACTCTCCTGATATATAGAAGTCTCTGGTCTTGTATTCGGGAAACTTGTTGAAAAAGTCCAAGAGTGCCCTGTAGTTGTCATGTGCTGTCTGAAACAATTGTAGAATTGGGACTTGTATAGAAATATTGTAGAATTGCTTACATGGTAATTGTCTGCACACATTTCCAGTGTTTCGGAATTCAACAGTTAACTTATTAACAGCGAATGACAATGTCGTCAAATGCATCAGCTGGAACAACCATTTATCAAAACGAAGAAAAGATAATGGATACGATAATGTTTACACCCAGTCAGTTACATACAGTCCTAATCCAGTAACCCTCATACGTGCCAACTGAGCAGTACCTGATGATCGGATGTTGCATCATCGCCATCAACTGAAAAGGAAAATCCGACACCGTTTGGTGATTCTATGTGAAGCAAATTAGCACCCTGAAGAGCAAAAAACTTCTGATTTTAGTCAGCCTAAAATTTAGCAGAAGATTAACAGAAGAACTTTCAAAATCTCCAAAACGGAACCATTGTGGCCTGCCGATGCGCCTTCCAATACCAAAGTTCTTGGCTGGTGAACAATTTTACTGCCTGCAGAAAGTTTGGATCCTTTAAGACATTTCGAAAGCAATAACATAAATATAATGCCTGGGAACTACAATCCCATATCCTCTAACTTTGGTTTTTCAGATGTCCAAATAGCAAAAAGGCTAAATGACGGAATTCAGGTGATTCAACTAGACAATAACTATCTGTTCTAATTAATTTATTTGCAAACTTGCTCAATTACGAAAATTGTGGCTACTGCTTCAATTTATTGTTACCTTATTCCAGGCGAAAACATTTTCAAACAAAGTATCTCCCTTGGGATTGACTCGAAATGGACCGACTTCTCCCAGCATTCCACCGATGGAACTGCATCCCGGTCCACCTTGAAGCCAAAGCAACAGAGGGTCCTTGGCTGGGTCATTTTGGGATGCCAGTAACCTAAATCCTGACAAAACGATAAGCATGCATTGGATATTGAATATATTGAATAAGCCATCTAACAGCAATAACAATCTCTTAAATGTCACTATAGTTTGGGTTCTAAGTCGCATTTCAGCTTGGTTTGACAGTGACACAGTGTTTCGACAGGATGACTGTCAAGTGTCAGCATTAAAAAAACAGGAGTCTTGAGTTCTATTCCTACCTGGGACCTTTTCGGGTTACAGGTACTGTAGTGACACGTTCGTTATTTCGCTCTTCCTGTCATTGAACTGAAACTGAAATAAGGCTTAGCTGAATTCAGTATTTTGCCCGATTTCATAACGTGCTTTGCCTGTTTTTAACGGTGTCTAGCTTATTCACTCGTGTAGTCGTGTCATAGATGTACAGTATTTTGAGATACCATATCCGACTGCAGTTGTTCAAGTTCGTTGAAAGAAATTGTACACTGTTAAGCGCTGGCAAATATTTGCAGTCAAAACCTCTGAATCAATCTTCAGTCGCTCCACGTCAGTAACGTCAGACAACGTATTTTTGACAACGGATTGGAAAATGCAGTATAGACAGATCTGCAGAAGAACGACACAGTACTCCTGCAGTTATGGAAGGAATGTTGTAAATTTTTGTACGCGTACAAAGCAAAACAATGCAAAGCACACTATGGAAAAACAAGACTTTCTGCCAACTAGGTATAATACGGATTAATTCAAAACCTTATTTACTAATTTTCATACCATGAAAACGAACCAATATTGGTAATAGTGTTGATAGGAGTCGGAGCTAGCATTCAGTTGTCCCGCATATTGCTTAAAGTTCACCTCAAACGTTACACCGGGCAAACCAGTAACTAAATCTTCTTTTGGTGCTGATAGCACCACTGTTGTTGAACTTAGCAAAAAACAGCTCTGGCTAACATCGCCATTAATTCTGATAAATAATTTGGCATCGAGCAAATATTTGTTGCTTTAAATTATTCGTTATCAAACCGGGTGTCAGAAGAAACTGCAAATACATTATGCCCTGTCTTAGCTTAATCTATTTAGCAAGCATTCACACAGATTGCTTCAGTGCAGCTGGAAAATTGCTGTACTTCAAAGTCTGGGAACGGCTTAAGGAAATACATCTCGTATTTAGTGTTTTGGTTTCGAGATGATTTTCTGAGTAACTTGGACATTGTCTAAAATAAAAGAAACATCGTTGTTGTGAAGATAGAATCCTGAGGGTTATTGTGGTCGACTTACCTTGACGTTTAACCACTCCCACTTCTCGGGGATCGTCCAGTCCCCTCCTACAATCCGGTTTTCCTGTTTTCTGAGTAAATTGTCCAACAGAGAGTATGTAAAACAGATTACTCCCACCAAAAAACAACTATGCCTCATGCATATGTCATATGTCATATGCACATGGCAGTCACGGTAACGGTGTCAATGCCTAACTATTTTGGCTACCGTACTGCCTCCTGGGTTGCTCATCCTGATTACCTGCCGTTTTGATTTCTCTGATACCTTTTTGAGCAGTGATTTAGCCAAGTTAAAAGAGTTGAAATTATCTCAATGCCAGCGTTAAAGAGGTCAAAAGAGTTAAACAGGTGTGGTTTAACAACTGTTAAACCATTTGTTTAAGGTTTGCTATGTTTGCGGCCTTATTTAATTGAAATAGCAAGCAAGCAAGCTATTTCAGCTCCTCCTAAGTTTTGTTGTTGTTGTTATTTTCCGGATCATATGGTGGACCAATCTAATATAGACCACCTCAAAGGGGCCTATTCCCCGGAGGAAATCCAGCACTGCAAAGGGGAGACTCCGTAAGGACCGCCAACGTAGGTTTGGTTCCCAGATACCTGGCCCGGGGATTGCGTGAAACTATGAAACTATGAACGGATGCTCCAGGTCTTCCGATTCGGCCCACACAGGGCGTTGAAGGGAGTCATGGATTCCGTTTCTCGTGTATGTACTGGCTCCAGAGTGGTCATTACAGCGTAATTGAGCCAGGGTTGATCACTGGAGGACTGCCTCCGGGGGACGGATTCGGTTGTGTTCCGCCAGGGTGGATTCCAAGTCCGTCTTGAGCAAACCTTTCCCAGATTCACGAGTCCTAAAATGTCTCTGAACATCCGCCTTTGCGGCAACGTAGTCTTTCCTGTTATTGGGTTGTACTTGGGTAGATGACATGACGCTTCCTTGGCAGACTGAGCAGCCTCTTCGTTCCAGGACACTCGGCATGTGCTGGGATCCGTTGAAGGGTTTTACGGCCCGACAGTTGGGTTATCTCCACCAATCTAGTCCGGATAAGGTTCACCACAGGGAAGTTGCTGGCCTGCATTGGTTAGACAACCTAATGCTAGATAGATTGATAGTCAGAGCAGACACGGATTCCGTTCCGTTCTGGGTTGTTCGCGGATTCCTCTTTCCGGAATCCAGATTCCTCTGCCAGGTCGCCATGACCTGCCAGTAACAGAACTCAAGGTGGTAGTCTGCTGCGGCAGCGGGTCTTCAATTTGGCAACCTAAGGACATGTTCCAATCCAAGGACACGCCCAGGACAGGCGGGTTAGGGTCGTTGGGGCCACGCCGGTTGTTTGTTGTGTATACAGTAGATACAGGCCTGGCACTTTCAACATCCATTTGGGCTTTATTTTAAGTTTCCCAGGCCTTGATGGAGCCCAGGGCATTCTGCTTTCTTTTTTTTGAGCCACGGTAATATCAGCGTTTGAACTACAGACAGCGACGGCATCGGTGTAGATGCTTCTCTGTAGTCTGTACTTCCATTGGCAGTTCTGATAGGATGATCCTAAACTTTTCACCAGGAACTGAGCAAGGTCAGATATTAAAAGAAACCTATTTCATGGTGGGTGTTAGTCTGAGTTGTCAATTTTGTGGCAGACCTCTGAGATTTGGTCAACACTTTTCCACTTCTTTAATCCTAACGTTAACCCATTTCTAGCGAACGCTGAGCAAACTTAACGTGTGAAACGATGTAGCAAAAATAACAAAATCGCTTTCTAAATCTTGCTAGCATTAGTGCTTTAATGTAAAAAATATTCAAGGAAATATTTAAAAAACTGTTTACTTCAAATGTTGAACCAAATGTTTGCTAACAAATACTGAGTAGTTTTGTTAACCTGAAAAATCGTCGACCAGCCGGACACAACACTTTTGCGGAGATGTTTGATAATTTCAGGTTTCCTTATGAGATTATCGGTACCGCTGCATCGGTGATTCTTAATCAGGCTAAGTGTGGTCGCAATTTAAAATGTAACAACACTATTGATGACCATAAGTTGTTACGGTGAACTGTCAGTCAGGCAGAAAGTTTTTAAAAAACATATTTTCAGTGTGCATAATTAAACAGGAGTGCTTATTACTTTACATCGTCTTTGGCTTTATCGAAACCCCTTAAAACATGCCGTAGTGATTTTATACGCTTAATTGTTATAAGGACTGAGCACTCTTATTGCCACTTGTCGGTGCATAGAAATTGTATTATACAACTCTTTTGCACTTTTCCTATGTAATGACTGTGCATATAAATCAGATAATGCACAGTGCAGCGTGCGTATAACTGAGTTATACGCACGCTGCACGCTGGGAAGCCGGTGCCTAATCTAAATTGCTGTAGCATACAGTTGCCTGCATGCTACAGCAGTGTGTACAGCAGAGCTCCAACCTAGACAGCTCTGCTGCACACCAAAAAGTAGGCCTGCCACTTCATATTGAAAATTGTCTAAACTTAGCTGACAGCTGCAACATAAATGAGTAAGGTTTCACTCTCTCCTTCTTCATCAATTAAAGAGAGGTTGAATCGTTGTATAAGTACTTTACAACACACCTTAGCGTTGTTCACTAATTTGTACTGCGTACGTCGTATGGGAAGCCCTCGTGCGTGGCACTCGTGCGCTTCGCGCACTCGTGCCCCACACTCGGAGCTTCCCACACGGCGTGCGTATAAATCAGTGAATGCACGCTAAGGTGTGCTATAAAGTATACTTATTGCGCATATAACTTAGTAACAAATTATGAAAATTGCTGACTATTGAAATGATACTAAACAGACTGAAATTTTTAAAAAGACTGAAAAATTAAGTATACATGTGCATATTGAGCTAATTTTGTGAAATTAATTTTGTCGGTAAAATAATTATTAATTTTTGTATTTTTCACAGTTAAGTTTGAAATAATATATTAAAATATATTTTCCTATGCAATTTCTAACTTTAACATTTCCATTGCAAATATTATTTCAGAAGTGATACAGAGCACAATTGTTAGTTTTCAATTTTTGCGATTAATCTCATTAATCTCATTGAATTTCATAAAACAGAGTATATTAATGACTGCCTTTGCTTCCAATTTGAAAACACCTTTCATAATGAATCTGGTAATATGACTATCTTGCTAAATTTTTTTTGGCTAACAATTTTGGCAAGATAGTAATCTTGCTAAATTTCGTGGCAAGATAACTATCTTGCTAAGATTTTAGCAAGATAATATCTTGCCAAACTCTTAGCAAGATAACTATCTTGCCAATTTTACCATCTTGCTACTATATGTCGCAGTCTAAAAGCATTTTCCGTCTAATTGCAATTTGACGAAGAATTTCAGTCTAATTGCAATTGGGCTAGTCTAATAGCATGAGACTGGGAGAAATGCTGTTAGACTGAAAATTTTCAGTCTAATTGCAATTACACGTACCATTGTTCGTCTAATTGCAATTGGACGAACAGTGTCTCGTCTAATTGCATTTTGATATAAAATGTTTTGTTTAATACATAAGAGCAGCGCTTCACTGTAATTGTATGCGGAGAAGGGCACAGAAAGTCGAAAAGTTATT
Organism: Trissonchulus latispiculum; assembly: GCA_030248195.1. Lineage (NCBI taxonomy): Eukaryota > Metazoa > Nematoda > Enoplea > Enoplida > Ironidae > Trissonchulus > Trissonchulus latispiculum. The sequence continues at coordinate 22,590 of JASAND010011755.1, forward strand.
ATATACGTCATTAAAAATAGCTTTGAAAACATAGTAAAAATACTTTTCGTTAGATATTGAAAGCTTGAACACTTTAAAGGATTTAAAAGATACTCTGAAGGATGTTGAAAACATAGTAGAAATTATCTACAAGTTATTAGAATTTACTTAATTTTCAAATTTTGACTAGTCGAACTAATATTTGGATCTCAAGTTTTTATACAATTTTTACAATATTTTTATATTACACGAACATTTTCATCATTGCATAGAAATCCTCAAAGTAAAAAATGGGTTAATAAAAAGTAAAAGAATATAACATAAAAGAAAATAACTGTGAACCACCACAATACCAAAACCTTTTGTGCAATAAAAATGGATTTCCCTGTTAAAATTATTTCCTCCCCAGTGCTCAATGCTTGCAATCCAATTTAAAGTTCGATTGGTCAAGGTTTGAAAGTTGAAGCTTTTGGATGTCTTTAAATTAAAAGTAAATTATATACAGATGTGTGCACTAAAGTCTTCAAGTTTTCAATATCTAAACAAAAAGTATTTCTACTACGTTTTTAAAGCTATTCTTAAAACATCTTCTCGATTTCTGTGCCCTTCTCCGAATACAGTTATACAGTGAAGCGCTGTTCTTATACATTAACCAAAATATTTTATTTCAAAATGCAATTAGACGAGGCACTGTTCGCCCAATTGCAATTAGACGAACAATGGTACGTCTAATTGCAATTAGACTGAAAATTTTCAGTCTAACAGTATTTCGCTCTGTCTCATGCTATTAGACTAGCCCAATTGCAATTAGACTGAAATTCTCCGTTTAATTGCAATTAGACGGATAATGCTTTTAGACTGCGACATATATACTACATTTGTTGTATTTGTTTTGCTGTTTTGGCCTTTTTGCCACTTCCTTGCGTGTACAGGCAGTTAGTTGTAGTTGCACAGTTAGTATTCGTATTTGTGGTTACTGTGTAGATATTTGCGCTATATAGGTCGTAGTACAGTATGGGATTCATTACAATCCTGGATAGTGCAGTACGGGTAATCCAATGTATGACCGAAAAAATCTTGCGACCGAAATGTGAGCGCCTGATCTGAGAAAACACTTGAAACTAGCCTATATAAAGTATATTTTTAGAATCTTCAGGAGGAGGAGAATCCGACAAACCCATCATATCCGATCTATATCCGGTTACTGGATACTAAATCGACAAAAACGCTTCAGATTCGGAAAGAAAATGCTAGTTAATTCATACTGCAGTATATTAGTCCTTAACCCAAAACATTTACGAAAACCGGGTCATATACGGTTCATGTCCGCGGTGTCTAGGTCACAAAAACTGTACAGCAAGCTGTGTTTGTTGTACAGTCTTGCTTAATGGCTCTTTGAATTCCTCGGGTCGAAATTAGTCTGTAGGCAAAACTTCATCCGGTTTGGGTCAAAATTGCGTGATCTATGGTCGTATTCTCTTCTTGCTTAATGGATCTATGCCAAAATTTCAGGAACTATGTGAAACTGTAATCACATTAGTATTTTGCTGGCTTGAAATGTTCTCCAAATTGGTTTCGTGGCGTCCTCTTGCGATGTGGGGATTGCTAGCGGTAAACCATTTTGGTGACAAAATTGGTTTTTGGGGAAATGCTCTCATTCTTCTTCCCATTAGGAAGCTGTTGTCATCCGATATTGAAACGAAATTATAAACATTCTTGATTTATATATGTGAAAACGTTTGCATTTGGCTGTTACCCTCCGGAATTTAGTGTAGAGTGTATTTAGTCCTCCTGAATTTAGATTGAACACCTTAAAGTTCAAGAAATTTCATGTCAGCACGGAATATTGCCATGGTTTGAAAGTGCTGTCTGAAAGATGGCTAAAGCATCTGTGTCGGAACCAGGGTCAAATATTCCTTCTTCCAACGATCCCGCCAATAGAAACGTCCAACCGTCCTGATCCGATGCCTGAAATAAAGAATTTAGAAAGTGCTCCACTCCAGTAGCCAAACTATCGATTTTAGAGAGATTGGGATCCAAATGATCAGTGGGCCAGATGAATTTCACACAATTTCGATACATTGTGTGTATCGAAATGAAATGTATCAAAGGATGAGTCTAAGTTTAATTTCTTCATGTGGAGTTCAAGTTAAATTGTCTTTAGTTGTGAGTGCACATTCCATTTACTTTCCCGCTGCATACAGGTATATAAATTGGTTTGGGATGCTTGTTGAAATGGAATTTGAGATTCCCTTGGTATCCATAAATACTGCTAGCCACTGAAACAGCAGCTACAGAAGCCATGCTGCAAAATGGATGGTGGCTTGGCTCACAATTGTTTGAGGCATTTCTGCAAATTTCGAGTCATTCTTTCCAGAAATGTTTTAACTTCGAGACACTGAAAAATATTCTACTATTTATAAATCTAATTCTCATTCTCAGCTCTCTAGTTATCCATTTATGCACATTTCATACAAGAACTTTCGATAGTGTTGCAATTTTCTAGACAGGCAACAAATTTTAAAGAAATATCGCCAATGGTCAAGAGAAAGCGCTTCCCGTTGACTTTGGTGCGGTTAGAGTATTTGCAACAAATTTTGAATAGCTGTAAATTACATAATTCCTGGAGTTCAACAATAATTTTATATCCTATTAAAGCTTAGATTGAATTGATTAAAACCACGCTTTCGTCGTCGTCGTCGTCGTCGTAATAGGTGGTCAATTAGGATCCAGTCCTATACTCGGTGGGTGGGTTTTCAATACAAATAAAACCTGTAGCTTTCACTGGTTTACAGGTTTACTCTGCAGGGTATTACTAGATACGCTGGTAACGCAAACTGAGTATTTTGAATGACAGACGACAGTGATCATAAATTTTGAAGACTGAAATTTTTGAATTTTTTCGAATTTTTAGTCTTTCAACACACAGTGGGTGACATTTTATAACGGCCGCTCCCTGCTGAAAATATTTTGGTGCGCCCCCTCCCTGCACCTGCTCACTCTTTTCGAATAATATAATAACTCCAGTGAAAATTACAGGCCATAGATGGCTAGGTTTTGTCTTGTAAAAACTACAGGTGGTTTAAATACTAGATCTGGCTTAGGATTGCCGAAAAAGTCGAACAAAGATTTCCTTAGTATTTTCAAAAGTACATAATAACTAAGAGTGTGACAAGCGTCAAGCTCTTAGGTATTGGGCTTGCGACATCATCTGCACGATAACGGCTGACCCCCCACAAATTAGACCCATCACTTCAAAGAATTTGCACGCATGTTTGTGTTCTAAAGCTCAAACACACAACTAGTCAGTTGGTTCAATGTGCGATTGTTGCGAGCTTCAGCACACAAGCATAGCGTGCAAATTTGTTTGAAGTGATAGGTACAATTTGTGGGGGGCTCAGCTGTCATCGTGCAGATGATATTGCAAGCGTAATAAGAGCTTGACTGTTGTCACACGCTTAGTTATTATGTACTCTTGGTATATTCTACAGGAATTTATAGTAGTTTTTACTCTGAACTATAATACCTACTTCACCTTCAATCGTGCATGGTTTAACCAGACAAGTGGACTTGCCATGGGATTTCCGCTATAGCCTGCATTGTGTAACCTCTACATGGAGAATTTCGAAACATTAGCCATAGCCTCAGCAGCTAAGAAACCTAGCTTGTGGTTGCCGCTATGTAGACGATATCCTCTCTGTATGGAAACATGGTCTGGAAGAATTGGGGAATTTCAAAATCTAAACAGGCAAGTCCAGCAATCAAGTGTAAAAAGAAAGTTATTGTCTGTACTGGTGCTTCATGACTAATAAAGAGACTTGACTAAATAGGAGCAGGTTCACAATCGGTAGTGTATGCCTACCGCTCCTCCTCGTGCCTATCTAATAGAAACCTAATTAAAATTAGCAGAATTCAACACGATACTTTTAATCTCTAATTTACACGAAATTACTGAACATCATTTTCGCAAAAATACAAGAATACTTCAAAACCAATACGTCTCCAAACTACAAAATTGCCACAAATACTATAACGAGTCTCAGCTGCCAATAGTACAGGTGAAAGCCCAAACCCAACCAACCGTTGCTGACTGAACTACGACACACTAACTGATCCCAACCTAACATAAAGAGACTCCATCTTGAAAACCATCAAAGTAGCTAAAGTTTAAATTTAATATCATCATTCATGAAATAATTTGGGAAATTAACACTGTTTCTAACGAATATTTCACAAATTACCCCCTCTTTGGCCCGCGCGCCCACGCCGCGGTACGCGTATTAGTAGGATAAAATTTAGGTTAGGAAACAAATCTTAGGTACTAGTTTGCTAAAACGCGTGTGAGAATTTCGAAAACACCGTAAAACTACACTGGAGAACCTCTCCAGAGGCTGACAATGGAACAAAGCACCACAACACACACACGGGCCCACTACCGGTGCTTGCCCCGATAAAGAAGAAACACAAAGACAGACAACACAACCGACGACAAACATCATACAACACACACAGACAAACAACAAACATACCCGGTAGACGACAACAGACAAATATGTACACAGGCCAAACTTATGGTGAAAAAACAAAAATTTCCCAAACCTCAGACAGAAGTAACCTACGAATTCACCCCACTATACAGACTAACCGGAGAATATAGACTACGAACAATGCCAAATAAAGGTAGATTCTAAGAATAAAGCACAGTGGCAATAAAGCACAAAATATAAAGCAGCACCGAATCATTATGCTGGCAACAACATGGCAGTTAACAAAAATGGCAAGAATTTCTCATGGAAGAATTTTAAAGAGTAAAGTATCGTGTTCGTTTTAGGACAGAAAAGTGAAACACAAACCAGACAGTTAGAACCCGAAAAAGAACAAAAATGAGTAAAATACAACAAGATTATAGCTGGTAGTAGAACAACAAAGAAAAGAAAAAGAAATTCAGACAGTACAATGGCCCAGCCAAGGTAGTGTGGAATATCAGTCAGTCAGATGAGTTAAGCCTAAGTCTAACACTCTAAATTTACAGTAATCTATAGACTTCTACGGTAATTCTACAGTATTTCTACAGTAATTTAATTTACAATTGTTAAGTTGGCAGTACATGTATAAACATAGTTATACTGTAGTTCTGTGATATAATTGTGGTAATAATATTAGTATTTAGAATGACAGATGTTCAAAATTACACTTTAACTCGACAAACAATCAATCATTTTTCACTAGTGTGTAAGGTTAGCTTTATTGATTACCTTGTACTATATAAGTTCTTGTTGAAAACCGGTTCAGTTCAGTTGTGTTGGGATTGTTAGGCAGTTGAAGTTGGGGGTTGGAGTCGGCTAGTGAGTGGGATCCGCCATTAGCATACACTATGCTTTGACATGTTTTTCACACTTTGAACTTTATTTCTTGTATTGATTAATTTGTGACAATTCACGTCAGTTTTGCCTAACCGTTTGTTTGGTTTCTATACGATTTTAATCTCGTTTACAGTAAAGTTCGCTTTGTAACTTTTCTTAAGTGGAGGAGCAAACGCAATGTAACGTTTTAGCATCACACACCTTAGACCCGAACCTGCACGTAGTTTCTTGAAAATACACGAAGTCCGGTCTTTATTTTGACATTTATACTCGCACATAGGACCAAACTTCACAAATGTGGCGACCGTGACTGAGGTAGATGTTA
>JASAND010011756.1:0-17524 GCA_030248195.1 Trissonchulus latispiculum
CAGACAATAACTTTCTTTTTACACTAGCTTTTCTCTACCGTGAGATATAGACGTTTTTCTTGTTTTGGCGTCGAAACCTTGTCATTTTTGCAGAAATCAAATAATCCAACATTTCTTGAACTACGCAAGCCGTAAAATCAAACTAAGGGCGTCGATTTGAAGGTCTCACAGGGACAAATTATCCGACGCATGATCGTCTTCCAACTGCTATCCTGTAGGCTGCTATCATAAAAATGTAGTTTTTGCAAAAACACGACCAATTTTCTTCCAAAGATTGTGGAGCATTCACCATGCAATCTGGAGGGCTGCTATTGAACAAATGTGTTCGGCACAAATATACCCAGGGACGATTTTTTAGTTGCCCCGATTGCTGCTTTCTAGCTAAAGTAATCGCTTGACAAATTTGGAAAAATAGGCAAAATCCAGGTTACGCTCACATTTCAGCTTATTTCTCTATAACGAAGAGCGATTTCACAATAAATAAAAAATCGTCCCCAGCTATTTGATGGAGGTATCGAATGATATAACCGATGTCTCGCGAAAAAATTTACTTGAGTCTGCAAAAATTCTGGAAAATTGTACTTTTTCTAAAATGTGTTAAAAATATTTTAGAAAAGCAACATTAGTTTCGTGGCATGCATTAAAAAGAGAAAATGTTAAGCTACATTTTGACATAAAAATGGCTTCTTAACTCCAAGTAATGAATGAGTAATAATGGTGTAAACTTTATGTGACCAAAGGGAATCACCACCTTAAGTGAGCGTATTCTCTTAAGTGAAATCAGAAAATTTTCCGATTTTGCGCCGTATTTCACTTAAGAGAACATGTTCTCTTAAGGTCGCACTTCCCTTACATTCAGTCCAATTTGGAAAGCTGTAACTTACTCAATATTGAGAGTTATAAATTAAACCACATATCAAAATGAAGCTCTACATCTTCTGCGTCGTTTGATGTCACTGAAACGTGTCTACCTAGTTTGTATTAGTTGCAAACTTACCAAAAGTAGCCACAATTTTCGACCAAATTTTTTTCTGAAAAATTTTTAGGCAACAAGAAGATGGCCGTATCCAATGTGTTTCTGAGATAATTTGCCAGGGACGGTTTTTTGGTTTTGCCAAAATATTGTTTCAGTATACAGAAATTGAGCATTTTCTGAAAATTTGGCAATTTTTCCAACTTTGAAAAATCATTGCTCTTGATTGGAGGCTGATAAAGAGAAAAATAAAAAACCGTCCCTGGCAAATTGTCCAAACATACTATCTGTAGTATATCTTTTAGATCCAGCCATTGGTTGTGGAGCAATCTTCGGTCAAAAAATTTTGGCCGCAGTTTTACAAAATCAGTTATTCGCCCAGAACTTTAGGCTTATTCAATGTACAGTGCTCTAATTAACCTAATTTGTGCTTCTTTTGAAGCTCTTTAAGTTGAGTATAAATGTGTCTACACTTGTAGTGTACACTGGCTCCTATTAGACAAAACCTGTTTTCAGCAAGATCGTGTCAAAAATAACCAATTTTCGAGGAAAAATGTTTCAAAAATTCACTGCTCAAAAACGATAAGACCTAGAGACTACTGTCTAAAAGCAAAGTTGTAGAGCACATAATAAGCTTTAAAATGATTATAGTCGCTGGGCATAATTTTCTATATATAGTTCTAGAATGTCAAATTTTTGTTTCTCACTGTGCATGAATGTTATGAAGCTGGCGTTTTTACAGGACGTTTATTATCATTCCCGATGCGTTTTCTGAAAATTTGAATGAAATCGTGCAATAATTGCAATTTCTGCAACTATATCTGCACGTAAGGGGAGCACGACCTTAAGCGCGAGAATACGGTAAATAGAATTTCTGATGCTGATTCTATAACTGATTGTAAGTTTGATGAATTGGATGTTTACAAACTATTATCTGAACTGACACCTAAACTGTCAACAGGTCCTAATGGAATTCCAAATATCCTTTTAAATAATTTAGCTAGCAGTTTAGCTTATCCATTAACTAAAATTTTTAAATTATCCTTGTCTACTGCCACTACTCCTAAAGATTGGCTAAAAGCAGATATTTGTACAATCTATAAAAAAGATGATACTAAGGATCCAAAAATTATCGACCCGTAAGTTTTACTTCTGGGGGTTGTAGAACTATGGAACGAGTTGTGAAACGTTTCGTCGTAAATCATTTTAAAAGTCAACGCCTAATTTGTAAATGCCAACATGGTTTTGTTAAAAATAAATCCACTTTAACATAATTGCTTGAATGTACTCAAAATTGGGTTGAAGCTTGGGATAATAGGGATTGTGTTGATGTAATTTATGTTGATCTTATGCGTGCATTTGATAGTGTCGCATTGTAAACTACTGTCCAAACTTGATGCTTATGGAATACGAGGGAAGCTTTCGGAGTGGATTAGTGCCTTTTGAGTGGTCGCTTTCAACGAGTTGAATTGAAAACGTCTACGTCTTTGTGGTTACCTGTTGCGAGTGGTGTTCTCCAAGGTTCAGTGTTAGGACCAATTATATTTGTAAGATATATTAATGATCTGCCAGAAAACTTGAGGATGGAAACACGTCTTTTTGCACATGATGCAAAATTTCTACAGTAGTAACTCGGAATAATGGCGATGTCCTTCAGCTAAATTTACATTTAGTGAAGGACTGCACTACAAAGTGGCGATTGAGCTTTGCTGTAAGTAAATGCGTTGTTTTGCATATTGGATATCGATAAGCGTGCATATGCTTTGGGAGGGGAAGATATTATTGAAGTTAATATTATGCGGGATTTTGGCATACTAATTACTGATAATTTGATTTTTTCAAAAACACATTAGTTTTTTTAAGAGCGAAGGCAAATCAGCGAGTTCGCATTATATTTCGGAGTTTTCACAGTAGAAACATTAAACTGCTAGTAAAATTTTGTGGCAATGCTAGCACTAAGATTGGTCCCCATATCTAAGGACATTGATGCTATTGAGAATGTTCTGCGTAGTTTTACCAAACGATTGAGTGGGCTTGAAATGTTGACTTTCAAAGAACGACTTCTGCCTCTGCGGTATGGTTTACAATATTTAGAAATGAGGCACCTTTTGTATAATCTTCATCTCATGCCTAATATTGTTTATACTGCTTGTGATATCAGATCTAGGCAGTTTCGTTCGGAAATCTAAGACTGCACATCATTTCTTTTACAGAATTTGTAATGTTTGGAATTCGTTACCTGATGACATAGTAGCATGTTCTTCGCTGAGTATGTTTAAGGCTTCGCTTGCATTACCGGGAACGGTTCTCCTGAGTTTCTTTTCCAACGAATCTATTTCAAGCTTTCAGCAGTGGTAGCTGGTGTTAAATGCTAGCAATATATAGAATTTGAATAATTCAGTGCTTGGCTTGCGACTTACACAAGAGGGATAAGCTGAAATTTTCAAAATGGTGTCACTTATTAACGGCTGAATAAATTAGCTCAAATTTTGCACAAATGCGTAGTAAACTTAACGCATGGACAATTTTTCAGTTTTTCGATTAATATTGCAGTTTTGAGTATTTTATGAATATTTGAAAATTTCTTCTTCTTTCTCATTTTATGAATATTTGAATACTTTGAAAGTCAATATTTCACGGAATATACAATTTAAACAATAACTAAAAAATTGCCCCAGCATACCCTTTCAATAAACGTGCATGCAAAATTTGAGCGAGTTTGGTCGCAGCATTTATGAGAAAATCAATATTTGAAAATTTCTTCTTCTTTCTCATTTTATGAATATTTGAATACTTTGAAAGTCAATATTTCACGGAATATACAATTTAAACAATAACTAAAAAATTGCCCCAGCGTACCCTTTTAATAAACGTGCATGCAAAATTTGAGCGAGTTTGGTCGCAGCATTTATGAGAAAATAAAAATGAAAAATTTCGCACTACTCACTTCAGTTTTGCGCCATTATGCTTTTAATTTTAATAAGTCCCACAATGTATTTCATAAAATAATGAATAAATCCAGCACAAAAGCATCAAGAAAAACCCTATAGAATTCATTTCCGAACGATTGGTCTTTACATTGCCATTCGCGATTGGAATGGTAAACGTAACTTTGTCAGATATTCAACCGCCTGTAACTTTTGATAGAAACCACGTAGATACGAGATATGCACATCGTTTTAAAGCTCGTTTTATGCTCTCTCGCTTATGATGCGAAGCTTAAATATTATTTTGATTTTTTGAATAAGCCGTGAAGGTAGCTATTCAATTATGGATTCACAGGAGCCAAAATTTTGTCACAAGCTAACCCGTCAGCCATACTAGACTCACTTGCGATTTTTTCAGAATTGAACAATCTGTCCAAATCTTATATCAATAATCCCGATAATGCAAGAGCTACCTTAAGGAAAAGCTTTAATATGCAGAGTCTCCCATAAACGCCCTTCCCCCCAAGAATAGTGGGTGCCCCTTTTGGTATATACCAACTTTTGCTCGGAAAAATTGCTCTGGGGGATGGTTCGGACCCCCGCAAATTATCGCCAAAATTTATCGACGACTTTAAAACCTTTTTACCCCTAAAAGTACGTATACAAACAATAAGGCCAAAAAGGGTGGGGGCAAAATTTTTAACAATTTCGGATTTCTACGTTTTTTGTAAAACTGCCAAAAGTCGCCAAATGACTGATTTTAAATGTTTTTTACGCTAAACTAGCGAAAATTTCGTTAAAAATCCGTCGAAGCAGAAAAAGTTTTCGAAAACTTTGGGCAAAATGGTAAAATTTGGCAATTGTGGGTTTATAAAGGGAATTTATGAAAATGAAGGGCATTTCATGAAGGCCGCGGTTAGTAAAAATAAGTGGGCCCAAATGGACCGGCCGCTGTCACTTTTTTTCAAAAATTACAAAACAATTGCAACTGTTATAATTACCTGAAAATCGTGCAAGTGAGGTTAGATTATGTATAAAAATGGATCAGCCAGGTTGTTCCACAGAATATGTAACTTGGAAGAGGAGTAACATTATTGTTTCATCAAATCAATGTGCTGGGAACAAAGATGGAAAAGTAGCGCATAAAGAATAAGAATAAAGAAGGAAAAGATAAATTGATGATAAATTGATTGAAACTGAGAAATAAATTGATAAAAGAAATTAAGGTGGTAGTACCACAACCGGGTTTTTCTATGTGATTTTTCCATGGATGAACAATTTTGACAAAACATTGGGTGAAGCAAGACTGGTTGGCAAACTATCTTTGTGCAAAATTTTGGTGTCAGAGAGCGCATAATTGGCTAGCTACCATCGTGGCTTTGCGCATGCGCAAATAATCAAAATTTTATTTCAGCTTTATATATTAAATTTTACTCAACCACGTGAAACAGCACAAAAAGCGCTTTCAAAAGAGGTGCATATCATTTCTGTACGTGGTTTCTATCAAAAGTTGCAGATGATTTAAGGTGTTGGTATCGCTTTGTGTAAATTTGACCCTATAGGCTTTAATTCTTTATGAAAGTGGATGAAACTTTCCAAATATACTATTTCGGTGCTCTTTAACATTCTGGGACCAGTCCCGCATTTTTACGTGCAAAGATAAGAAATTTTTGGTTTTTGCCATTATTCTCTCAGCACATAGTCGAGACACCAGATTGGTTGGTATGGCTGGAAAGAGGGCACCAAAATGAACATTTTTGCTTTTACAACTTTTGAGCTATCTCTAGTGGTTAAGTCAGTATAAGCAAAAAACGATTTTTGGGGTCCAAATATGGCCGTTTTCGAGAAAATCAGTTTTTTCAAAATTACTGCCAAATCATACGGACAATTTTGGTTTATTTATTCTCGATCGATACACAGTCTCATTGCACATTTTATCAATGCCTATTAGCCGGAGTTTGTTGCTCTAAGCTAGAGATTTGGCCGAAAAACCATTTTGGCAAAACTGCGATTATTTTGTTTTGAACATCGATTTATCAAAAACTACTCAATGGATTGGCGTGATTTTTGGCAGAATGAGAATTCGCACTATTGCGGAGGGACATTTTTCTTGGTTTGAGCTAAAACCTCTCCAGTTGCGAGAAAACTCAATGCAAAGTTGCGAAATTTTGTGTCACCGCACATTTGATGGATTTTCTTGACCGTTAAGACCTGCTGAGCCAAATCCCAAAAAATGTCCCTCGGCCCACATGTCCTTTATAGGTCGGCGCAAGAAAAAATTTTGGCCGATTCCACAGTTTTGAGAAATCGATGTTCAAAAATTTCTGGTCTATATTCAACCTGTCAGATGTCAGTATGTCAGAAAATTTTCGCTATTTTTTGCGGATTTTTACTAGTTTCGTTCTGTCATGAGAATATACAGATTATAAGCTTTAAAATGATGTATAAAGCTCTTTCCAACTCACAAAATTGCGAAAGTTAGGGCGTTTCAAAAACTACCCACAAAAGCACTGCACAAAACGATACCAGCACCTTAATACATTGCAATACAAGCGGTTGAATATATAGCTGAATTACGTTGACTGTTTGCACACTCAATAACAGGAACAATTTATCCTAAAATTCAATCTATTGGGTTTTAGCGGTTGTCGTTGTGTTATTTATGTGTATTATTTAACAGAAAACACTTTGCAGCTGCTTGAAAGCATTAGCAATTCCCAAAACCAAAGCAAACAATAAAAGTTGCGAATTCTTTGTTTTTGATTTTTTCGTCACTGCTTCAACCAATCTTGACCAAATTTTCTAGATATGTTTTATATCTGCATACGATCAGGCCTTTTCTTTGTTTTTGGAAAAACGCGGTAGTTGGCAAGATATAGAATTTACAACATTTAAAAATAAGCTAAAAAATCGAAAATACACTGGTACGATAAACTAAAAAACGGCCTGAGAGTATAAGTTAATAAAGCTTGCATGGAAAATTTCAAACAAATTCATAAGGAATGAAGGAGATATCTAAATTCAAAACTTTTAATACATTTCCGCTTGTGTAGACAGCAAGCCAGCCAGCCCCTACAACGTTGATGCAAAACATGATAAAGAACAAATGTGCCAAATTTTAAGCCGATTAATTAAGTTATTAGTTCACAGTATCTGTTCAAAGTCCACCCCGGTAGTGGTGCTCACTTAAGGTGCTGGTTTCCTTTTGTGCAGTGCTTTTGTGATGATTTTTTGAAACGCTATAACTTTCGCAATTTTGGGAGTTGCAAAGAGCTTTATACATCGTTTTAAAGCTTATTATCTGGACGTTCACATGAGCTTACAGAACTGGCAAAATTAGCAAAAAAATAGCAGAAAGTTTCTGACAAGCTGACATCTAACAGGATGAATATAGACCAAAAGTTTTTGAACATCGATTTCTCAAAACTGAAGAATCGGTCAAAAGTTCTTTTTGTGCCATGATATGAAGGACATATGGGCCGAGGGACATTTTTTTGGATTTGGCTCAGCAGGTCTTAACGGTCGACAAAATCGGCCAAATGCACAGTAACACGAAATTTCGCAACTTCGCATTGAGTTTTCTTGCTACTCAATATGTTTTAGCCCAAACCAAGAAAAACGTCCCTCCGCAGAAGTGCGAATTTCGATTCTGCCAAAAATCTCCGGAATCCGTCGAGTAGTTTTTGAGAAATCGATGTTCGAAACAAAATAATCGCAGTTTTGCCAAAATGGTTTTTTGGCCAAATCTCTAGCTGAAAGCAATAAAGTCCGGCTAATAGGCATTCATAAAATGTGCATTCGGACGATGTATCGATTGAGTATAACTAAGCCAATTTTGTCCTAAGCATGTGGCGGTAATTTTGAAAAAACTGATTTCCTAGAAAATGGCCATTTTTTGACCCTAAAAACAGTTTTTTGCTTATACTGACTTAACCACTGGAGATAGCTCAAAGGTTGTAAGAGCAAAAATGTTCATTTTCGAGTCCTCTTTCCAGCCATACCAACCAATCCCGTGTCTTGTCTACCTACTGGGAGCTTAAGGCCAAAAACCAAAACTTTCTTATCTTTTGGCCTAAGTATACGGGACTGGTCCTAAAATGTTAAAGAGCACGGAAATAGGTTATTTCGTAAGTTTTAGCCCTTTGCGTAAAGGATTAAAGCCGTAGGAGTAAAAAATACCCGAAAGGAAACCAGCACCAAGAGAAGAATTACGCAATTCACTGACCCCACCGTCCACACTCACAGACTGCAACCACATCCGACGGATTATGCACTTTAATTTGCTTGTAACCTTGCTGTACCGCAACTGCACATATGTAGCATTTACAATACGTTATGTATTTAGTGTGCATTTACCATGTGGTAAAACCGTTGTAGAATTGCAGAAAAAAGCTACATTGTGTTTACCACGTTGTAAATTTATGGTAAGATCGGTGTAAAATTTTTCCAGCAGATTTACAATGCTTTTCTCACATTGTAAATTTATTGTAAAATCGATGTAAATTGTTTCAGGAATTTTACAATATGGGTCATTCATGGTAAAAAACATTGTAAATTTTTTTACAACGAACCTTTAATGAGGTAAAAACGCCTTATTTTGATGAAAAAAGGGCTAAATTACAGAAAATTTTGCATTTTTTGGCATTTTTTGAATTTTCTGAGGTCCGAATTTTGTGGGGGGGGGGTTCGGGGGGGGTGTACTCCCCATCACATTTCGGGGGTCGACCACCAAATTTCCGAAGTTTACCCCCCCCCAACCAAAATTTCCAGGGAAACTATGAACACTAGGTTGGTGGTTTTGGGTTCTAAATATGTTATTTAGTGCGCTCTATCCAAAACTGATGAGAAAACGATGCTAGCTGCTCTCTGGGATCCGATCCGCTACTGATTTTTTTGTTAACGAGTGATTTTTTGTGAAACCGTTAACAAAAAAATCACAAACTTTCGCCTACTGCAACTTACTGGTAGGTCGTAGAGCAGCGAAACTAGGGTGGTTTAAAGCTTAGCCCAAGACCTATCCATGGGTCCTCAAAGTAATCGATTTGGTTTAGTTTTGCGAAAGTTCCAGCCAAAAAACCAAATTTTGATTTTTTTGTTAACCTTGCTATACTTACGTAGTTTTTTAGGTCATGGTAGGCAAATCAGTTACTAACTTCTCTATTTGGCATATAAATAGAAAAAAGTTTTGGGGGGAGGGTTGGGCGGTCCTAGGGAGGTTTTTGGGGTCTCCAGAGGGGACCCCCCTCCCCAAATCTCCGTTACACCTATGGGGCCCCCGACCCCCTAACACATCTATGGTTGGGGGTCCCCATTACATTTCTTGGGTCGACCACCAACCTTCCAAGATTCCCCCCCCCCCAGAAGTTGCAGCTATGGGGAGGCTCCCCTAAACTGTACCCAAGGTTTTTAGCTAAACTGCTACTTTTTCGATGTACAGTCCATGAAACTTGGTTACATGGACTAGTCCACTGCTCAGTCTTATTCATATTGTATTTAGAGAAGCGGAGTCGTTATCTGACTGTTCACAATGACTATGAATGAAGAACCAGCAGCCGACCAAGAGAAGACTTTAGAAGAGGCATTGCAAATGGTGAAGCAGGAAGCTTTCCAAATGAAGCGTTGTCTGGTAAGTATATACATCATAGGTGTACCTTGAGAAAACGTTGGGGGAGGGGGTAATAGAAATTAGGGTGGGTGGGGTCTGCCGTTTTGAGGTGGGGTGTGGTCCGGAAAAATCGAATTTGGGGGAGGGGGTAAAAAATTTTTTGGTCAAAAATTTAGACAAAATTCGCAAATTGGCTAAAAAAGCGTTATTTCCAACTAAAAATCAAAAATATTTCTTCATTTTTGCTCATTTATTCGAAAAAACTTTGGATTTTTTGCAAAAATTTGGAATTTTTTCCAAACAATTTCGAATTTTTACTAATTTTGAGGCAAAATTTTCAGAATTTTGAGGGTGGGGTCTGGCAAATTTGGGTGGGTGGGGTCTGCCTCCAACATTTCGAGGGTGGGGTCGGCACTTTTCCATTTGGGGGGAGGGGTTCCCCCCCACCCCCCCACCCCCCCAGGTACACCTATGATATACATTACAGGTAAGCTAAAGGACTCTATTCCGTCGTTGGAATTAACTGAACGACTGTAAACTATATGAGGTAGCTGGCATTCTTTTAGGGTTTTGAATGTGGGGGGGACCTTCGCCCCCCCCCCCCCTAGGGAGGGGGACGTGGGGGGGGGCTTCCGAAAAGGGGGGGGGGGGCTACCCAAAGGTAAAATATATATACCGAAATTTTTAGCCAAAAATTAGCATTTTTAAGGTAAAAACGCAAAAAATCGTTGTTTTTAAGCTGAAAATGAGCTTATAAGTTCATAAATTAGCTAAAAGTTGAGAGAATTTTTGAATATTTGAAATCAAAAACCTAATTTTTTGACACTTTTGGGCGACCCCCAAAAAAGTGGGTGGGGGCTTGCCGAAAAGTGGGGGGGCTCCGAAAAGTGGAGGGTGGAACCGAAAAGTGGGGGGGGGCACCCCCCCCCCCACTAAAAAATGCCAGGGTAGGAAAAATCCACTCGTAAATGCAGGAAAACCCACTCCATGTGTGAGCTACCGGTATGACTGGGCTTATTCTAGAGATTTTTTTCTTGGGAGGGCTCCTTGCAGGCCCTCCCGAAAGTCCGAGGAGCGAGTAGATTTGGGGGGGGGCGAAAATTTTTTTAAAATACGGTAAACATAGCGCTATTTTTGTAGTATTCACTGAAAAAGTTAATTTTTAGCGCAAAAATAAGGAGATTTAGTGTTAAAAAAGACAAAACTTGAAGAAAAATCTCAGGCGATGCCGGAAGTTTTTGAAAATTTGGCCTTCTGATCGGATCTTTCAGGACAAAATTTGGTACCAAAAGAGGCACCCTGTGGTTTGGGAGGGAGGTCGTATAACCCCAGTATAAGCTTAGGATCTTATTGGTCTACCTTGAAGTGCATTCAGGACTGACATGGATATGCATATATCGTTCGCTGCTCCCTTGCAAATTTTTTGGGACTTCGTGAGTGAGTGAAGTGAGTGGCGGTGGAAGACCAAAAACGTGGGAGATAAAAGGGCAAGGGAGATTCTGAAAAGGAGGGCTTTGGGTGTTTTAAAGAGATCGCAGCATTGGGAAAAGATCATTTTTCAAAACATTTTCTCTTTCGCTGGAGATTTTCGTCTTAAAATGTCCGTTTACAGCAATTTGTCTTTGCCGCAGCGAAAGACGTAGTCGCATCATTTTTACATTCTATACATTGAATGGTTGATAAAATTTTTTTTGGCCAGCTTAAAAGGAGGTGATTCACCTCCAAATCCTCTCCCCTGAATACCCCACGGGGAGGGGGTCGGGTGAGGGACATTCAAAAAATTGGGGGGGGGGCGCCCCCCCACTAAAAATACTAGATGGGCCAAACCCTCGTCCACTCCTTTGGACGCTCATATGGAAGATGATTGCCTACAGCGGGATACACCGGCCGGCTGCTCCAGCGTTGTACCGCCGAATTTAGATACCTCATTCAGTGCAACGATCAGAAGAAGAATAATGCGATAATACGTAACAATGAAATTTTGTTTTATAGGATAAAGGGAAGCTGATGGACGGTTTAAAACACGCTTCTCAAATGCTTGGAGAACTTAGAACGTCTGCTCTAACCCCTAAATACTATTACCGATTATGTAAGTGAACGCTCCATACATTATATTGTAATAATTATAAATATGTTGTGTGTATTTTGTTTGGTTGGCTTTGGAAAATGTATATATTTGTTCGCAGATCAGCACTGGTCACCTAATTCCCACCCACCTCTTAAGGTGCTGGGTTCCTTTCGGGTATTTTTTTACTTACACTGCTTTAATCCTTTACATAAATAGCTAAAACTTACGAAATAACCTATTTTCGTGCTTTTTAAAATTCTGGGACCAGTCCCGCATTTTTAGGTGAAAAGATTTGCCGCTATTCTCTCTGTAGGTATACAAGTCGATACACCGAATTGGTTGTTATGGCTACAGTACAGCTCAAAAAACTTTATTTTTTGCGAAGTTCGCCTTTTTTGCGAACTTCGCGAACCTCGTGAAATTTCACCAAATTTCGCGAACTTCGCGAAGAATTTTTCCCGATGTATCGCGAAGTTTTTTCAGTTAGCTAATTGAGGGGTTTTTTCCATAGTAAAAAACAAAAAGTTGAGTGGGCAAGCAAAATTTCAATTTTGTTTCGATTCAAACTTCGCGAATTTCGTGAACTTCTCCAAATTTCGCGAACTTCGCGAAGGATTTTCGCGAAATTAATAGTTAGAGATAGTAAAAGCCCCGGTAACCAGTTTGCAACCCTCTTCCAGGAATTCGGATGTTAGCTGGAATGAATGAAAGCAGCATGCAATGTACGTATACGCAACCAGATACGCTCTAATTAAACCAACTGACATTTTGTTGTAGACCTTTATAATCCGCTACAGTGATGATAATAGAACCGAGTGGACCTAAAACTCTGATAACGTATCCTAGTTCCTGTAACGTGTCCCATGTCCCTCCTTGTAATCAAGTGACTTTAGTATATAAAAACTAGCTCGAGAGTTCAGGTAAATAAAATCTGGAATTCCCCGAGTATATATACAGTACATTTCATGAAATCCAGGACTGGTGGCGTAATTTCCAAATTGGCGAAATATCGCGAAGTGACGGCAATTTTCGCCAAAATTGGCGAAAACTCTTGTTTAATTGGCGACAATTTTTGTTTTTTTCGTCAACTTTGTTCCAAGTTTTCGCCAACTATGGCGATAATCGCTAATACTTCGCGACATTTTGCTGTTTTCGCCAATTTGGAAATTACGCCACCAGTCATGGATTTCATGAAATGTACTGTATATGTCTGAAGGTTTCAGTTTAGAGATTCTTTAGCATTATTCTTGCTTATGCTTAATTATTATTCTTGATTCAGCCAAATAAATAAAATCAAACCAAAATCCACTAGTCCCTAAGAATAGTAAGTCACAACAATGTGAAAAATGCAAATCAAATTCAGAATCTGTACCTTGTTTTGCTGAGATTTTCCTACTTATCGGGATTTGAAATACTCACATCTGACCAACTTCCCCCAAATACGATAGCAGTGGTGAAAAATCACTTGCAGTAGATGGAGCATGGAAAATTTAAGATTTGGGACTCTTAGGGCCCAGGTCCGAATTTTCTTCTGTTCAATCATAGTTTCAAAACTAGATCCAAGCTTGACACGACATTGCAACTATTATGAGGACACCACACCGACAAGCGTTTAAAAACTAGACGATTATGTTAAGATTTTATTTATTCCTATTGCTAGTTTTTGAGTATATATATTGAAGATTTCAGCTGGTTCAATAATTTCAGCTATTTTCAGCTAATTCTGAAAAATATGCTTTAGCAGCAAATGAATTTCCCCCAACCAAAAGTACCGGGTCCATACCGGATCAGAGCTCTTGACCGTGTGATCCGGTCCATATAATGACCCGGACTGACCCGGTTTCATCTCTGATACACAATCTAATTGCACATTTTAGCAATGCCTGTTGGCTGCTGCTGTTGCTTTAAACTAGAGATTGGCCGAAAAACCATTTTGGCAAAACTGGGATTATTTTGTTTTGAAAATAGATTTCTCAACAACTACTCAACTGATTCAGGAGATTTTTGGCAAAGTGGAAGTTTGCACTTCTGTGGAGGGACGTTTTTCTTGGTTTGGGCTAAAACGTAACGAATAGCAAGATAGCTCAATGCGAAGTTGCAAAATTCCGTCTCACGGTGCATTTGGCGGATTTTCTCGAACGTTAATCCCTGCAGAGCTAAATCCAAAAAGGTCCCTTGGCCCATGTCCTTCATATCATTGCACAAAAAGAACTTTTGGCCGATTCTGCAGTTTTCAAAAATCGGTGTTAAAAATGTTTGGTCTGTATTTAGTCTTTATGTCAGAAAATTTTTGCTATTTTTTTCTAATTTTGCTAGTTTCATAAGCTCGTGTGAATGTCCTGATTATAAGATTTAAAACGATGTACGTATATATAATGCTCTTTCTAACTCCTAAAATTGCGAAAGCTATTGCTTTTTAAAAAATCACCACAAAAGCACTGCACAAAAGCACCACCTTAAGAAATCTGGATAAATCGCAGCCTAGCGAGGGCTGGCTTCGTGTAACCACATGTCGGTCGCTATTTCACTGTTTTAGTTATTGACGTTTCCGATGAGCTTCGTCATCTTGAAATGTACCTGGCTGATGAATTTGCCAAAGGACGAAAAGTGGCAGATCTGTATGAGCTGGTACAATATGCAGGAAATATTATTCCTAGACTGTACGTGTAGCAGTTTATGTATATATAATGTATATGGCAAGTAAATACGTACCTGTTATTGTTATTTATTACTGTAGCATTCGTTTTAGGTACATTTAGTCAAAACATTCAACTCTGGAATGCAGTACTTATTATGTAATATGTCGTAAAAAACTATCAAGTTTTGCATTCAATCACTGAGGCGGTTACTCTGTTTATCATAGGGGTCGCGGTAGCGACCCCTATAATATGAGTGAAAATGGTCGAATGACCGTGTAAGACAAGGCTGCGCAGAAGCTGCGCAGATCCTGCGCAGATTATGTGCGCAAAAAATTGTACGTGTCGAGTTTAGTATGTGTGCGAAGTTTCATCCCCGTACCACTTTCCGTTAAAAAGTTATGCCAAAAATCGCTTACGAGAGTGATGTTTTTTTCCGGTTTCTCGCTTTTGATGTCTCATAAGGGGGTTTTGTAGCTTGAATAACTACAGATAGAAAAATTTTTGCCTATGAAACCCATATTCTTGTAGTACAAATCAAAAATAAGAAAATAAGCTAGTTTTTATGCCTCCCGGAGCCGGAAAAAATTTTTGGCTGGGGGCCAAAGTCTAAAATGGCAGTAGCGGAAGTAGCGTGCAGTACAATTGTACTGC
Organism: Trissonchulus latispiculum; assembly: GCA_030248195.1. Lineage (NCBI taxonomy): Eukaryota > Metazoa > Nematoda > Enoplea > Enoplida > Ironidae > Trissonchulus > Trissonchulus latispiculum. Next base: position 14,864 of record JASAND010011756.1, read on the forward strand.
ACGGTGTAGCGTGCAGTACAATTGTACTGCACGGTAAGCCTTCGCTGCTCTCCTGTCGGAGTATGCAGCGAGGCTGCTGGCAGCCAGCAGAACTGACTGCAATGATAAAGAATTTCTCCCCCTTATATAGTTTCTGCCGAAAGAAATATGCAAATTAGGTTGAGAATAGTATATAAACGACTGAAATTTGAAGCCAAATGTCAGTCTTTACAGACATGACATATAAAAGTCGAAATGTCTTCTATTTTTGTGAGCCATACAAGCCAGTTGTAGCACTGCTTGCTATGCTCACAGAAATTTGTGAGCTCACTTGCAGGCGAAGCCCTCGTGAAGGGCACTCGTGCGCTTCGCTCACTCATGCCCTTCACTCGGAGCTTCGCCTGCTAGTGTGCATACAAATCTCTGAGAGCACTGCTGGTACACTTGTACACTTGTATTCGACTTGATTTTTTCTTATTATATTCTGTTTAAAACATACGTAACTCATGAACAAACGTATTTTCATGAGGGAAGTTTCATACTGAGATCCAAGCCAGATGTGGATTTGTTTATTCCTACGTGTTCTCCAGAAGCCTTCGCCTTTTATGCGCAAATATATCAGCACTTTATCTGCCTGTGTGTTCTGTTAAATGTAATTGTAGGACACCTTGTAGTATTATCGTGTTATATACTTGTAATTTTAGTTTATTTTTATTTCAGCTATTTGCTGATAACAGTGGGAATGGTCTACATAAAGTCTAAGGAGGCCAGTGTTCGTGACATTATTCGGGACCTGGTGGAAATGTGCCGTGGGGTTCAGAATCCCCTGCGCGGTCTATTTCTGCGCAGCTATCTGCTTCAGTGTACGCGAAATCTGTTACCGGATAATGCTGAGAACAGCGAAGCTGCCCAGGAACAGGGCAGCGTTCGTGATGCCATCGATTTTATCCTATTGAATTTTGCCGAGATGAACAAACTTTTGGTGCGAATGCAACATCAGGTACGTAGTCAATGAACAACCAGCAGAACAGTGTTCCCCTTTCTTCCAGTAGTTTGATATTTTTCCTGTTAACGGTAAGACAGAAATTACACAGAACCCTAGAAGTGAGTTAGTTTCCACATCGTTCACAAAGTGGCTTTCGGTTTGTTTTTTCAGTTTTGACAAAAATTAAATGGTTGATATGCGTTAGGTAGATGTATTGCTAGCCTAATTATTTCTGCAACCAATTTTTGCTTGCTTTACGACTCCTCCCTATTGTTGCCAAGAACTTGTGGTGGCTTTTTGTGGTTGAGGGTTCAGAACTTGTAAAAATTAGTTTTGTAAAGCAAGCCAATTAGTATGTAATTATTAGCGTGACTTTTGTAGGGACCGTCGCGTGAGCGTGATCGTCGTGAAAAAGAGCGTCAGGAGTTGAAGCTTCTCGTGGGCACGAATCTGGTGCGCCTGAGTCAATTGGAAAATGTCGATCTTGAGCTATATAAAAATGTAAGAACACAAATTGACTTTATAGTGTTACTCTGTGGTCTAGTGCTTTAGTTCGATGTCTTGGTGCACAGAGCTATATTAAACTTGCCTAAGGTCGTCAAAAGGGCGACGAGATGCTTGAGTAAAATTGTCACAGATAAAATTAACAACTTTACTCAGTGGCTTTTTGTCTTTCGTAGATGTAACTACTTTGACTACGTATATACTACACTATACGCTGTTTGATTAAGCTGATCCTTTTTGTTTTGATTTGATGATGGACATGCATACATAGCACAATCCCAAAATACGGACATTCGACTTCTTGTTGTCCTTGTCATTAGTTTCACCATATTTATTTGTTGTTTATGAGTCTGCGTTTTAAAGTGGATGTTATCAGTTTAGGTTGTTCTTCCTGGGATATTGGAACAAACAGTGTGTTGTAAAGATGCCATCTCACAAGAGTATCTGATGGAGTGTATAATTCAGGTAAAAGTTAGTTGTCTTTTTCTAGAACTTTGATCAAAGGTCCCAGCACGGCTTCGTGAGGTGGGGATGCTGCTCCAGATATGTTTAGTTTTAAGATGGTATCCTTTTGCGCATCCTAGTGTGCAGTGGTTTTTGAAACGCAATAACTTTCGCTATTTTTTGCAGTTGGAAAGAGATTTATACTTCATTTTAAAGCGTATTAATAAGCACATTCACATTGTTTTACGAAACCAGCACACAGCTTTAGTTGTCTGACATAAACATGCTTGCCAGCTAAATGAAGACCGCCGATTTTTGAACTTCGATTTCTCAAAGCTGCAGCAACGGACAAAATTTCGTTTTGTGCCATGATATGAAGGACAAGACGGACAGAGGGTCGCTTTTGGATTTGGCTCAGCAGGACTTAATGCTTCAGAAAATCCGCCAAATGTACGGTGACACTAAATTTCGCAACTTAGGACTGAATCTTCTCGCAGCTGGAAACGGTTTAGCTATAACCAAGAAAACTGTTCCCCCGCAATGGTGCGAATTTTCATCCTGCCAAAAATCACGCGAGTCCATTGGGTAATTTCAAGAAATCGATGTTCAAAACAAAATAATAGCACTTTTGCTCAAATGGCATTCGGTCAAATCTCTAGCTTAAATCAACAAAGTCCAACTAATAAGGGTTGATAATGTGCAGTTGGTTGGTGTATCGATTGGGTATAAATCTGTTCATTCATGTTGTT
>JASAND010011757.1:0-27218 GCA_030248195.1 Trissonchulus latispiculum
AACAATAGTTAAGAGTTATTTTCACGAAAGCATTTCCTCTCGTTGGGCCAATTTTCTACTGTAAACCTTGTTATCGAAGATTCGGAAGGATACGGATAGTACTTTGCCGAACAAATTTATATCCAGATGTAGGGGTAATTCAAATTGTAACTGACATGCCGGAATACCAAACTTTCTGTTTCATAAAGCCGACGTCAAACTGCCCAATTTGCCTAGAGGATTTTGATAGTCACCGAGTATGCCGCAAGCTGGTTTGTAATCACACATTTCATGAGTTTTGTATTGTATCTTGGAATTTGAGAAATTACACTTGTCCTGTTTGTCGTACTGAGATAGAATCCGTTCATGACACAAGCAATACTGATATTCCGGAAGTGGATGTTTTAGCGTAGTTAAAAAGTGAATGAAGTCAGTAAAAGCAAACGAAATTAATAAAAGCACGAACAATATAAACTAAGCATCACAGAAATTTTCAGACAGATGATAAACGTTGACACAAAATAGCAGAGAGCTACTATTGGAGTTATGTGGTGCCGACTGCTGGTGGAGTTACAGTGGGACGACATCCTGAATGTTACAACTCATACGAAGAAGCCAAACAAGCTGCGTATGCGCCTATAGTGGAATTCGGTGGCATTCTTCCAGTTATTAAAATTGAAAGGGTTGTTGGGGGAGAAGTGGTAAGGACAATACTTGTTTCCAATGTCGGTGGACTAGAATATGCAGAATTTTTTCATGGAGATGCGACTCCCTGGCAATCATAACATACTCCCAAGAGCTCATCAAGGGTAAACTATCCCAACAGCCCTCTTAAGGGCTAAATGTATATAATGTAGATATGCTGTATATGAACGCTTTATAATCACAAAAATTAAAAATATAGAAAACAAAAAAATGAAAAAAATCCGGTAATGGGCCGACGCCGGGTCCCAAGCCCCGGGGGAAGAACGCAGAGGGACGGCGTAGAAAAACGGGTGAAGTAGGAACTGGGTGTGAATGCTTTTGGAACTGGGGGTATAAACTGGGTGTTGTCAAGGTGTGTGGTTGGTAAGGGTAGGAACAGGGTGTAATTTTAGGAGTATGGCAGGAAGTACTGGGGGTATAAACAGGATGTTTGACAGGAGGTACAGGGGGGTACTGGGGGACAGGGGGTATAAGGAGTACTGGGTGTGTAAACTGGAGGTATGACAGGAAGTACTGGGGGTATAAACTGGGTGTTGTCAAGGTGTGTGGTTGGTAAGGGTAGGAACTGGGTGTAATTCTAGGAGTATGGCAGGAAGTACTGGGGGTAAAAACTGGGTGTTGTGAGGGTATTTGATTGGTAAGGGCAGAAACTGGGTGTTTTGGGATTGGGATTGGGGCCCGAAACGGCCGCCCTATACTACTTAAAATCGAGAAAGATTTAATTTTATGTTTATTTAATTTATTTTTTACTTCTTTTCAAAACTTTGATTCGATTCCCCTCTTGATCATCAGTGATCGTTCTACAAAGGTTTTTGGTTTTGTTTCCAATTTACCTGAAGTGTTGCTCCGAAGGCAAATCGAGGTCGCTGCTTTCAAGACTCAGACCGGTGAATTAGCTGAGCCAGGGTATTTGCCGACCCCGGTACCCCCTCAGCCCTTTTCAACTTTCATTCTAAAACCAGTGCCTAAGGGCCTTTTCGCGCAGCGAGTTAAACGAGTTAAAAGAGTTAAAATTAACTCAATCTTTTTCGCGCACAGGGCTAAAAGAGTTAAACAGTTGAATTTGACTAGCCTGCAGGGTTAAACGAGTTAAAAATTTTTAACTCTACTCTTTTAAGTCGCGCCCGAAAAGGCCCTAAAGAGCAAAGTCTTTTGTAGTCCCAAATAAATTAAACTTCAGATGTTTAATTTCAACCGTATGTAGCACTACAAATAACAATATATTAGTGATGTTTTAGGCACTGAAACTGAAACTGAAAGTTTCAGGTTGTGCAGGTTTCAGATTTAGTCACTGAAACTGAAACTTTAAGTGAAACTATTTTTGGAAGAGACCTGAAACTGAAACTGAATCCTTAGCAGTTAGCGCTCAGAACATGTTATGTAATCTTCAGCTGATAACGGAGAGCTTTCCTGCTGTTTGTTACACTCTTATCATTACGTACTCTTGATACAGCCAATAAAATAAACCAAAAGAGTTTTCTTCCGGAAAAATTCTCCATTTGTGGAACAGATGAAAAGGGTGTTGCAGTTTTGGAGAAGGGAATTGTATACTAGCGAGAATGCAAGTTTACTGACTTGATCAGCCCCTTTACCGGTTTCAAAATGGGGTGAGACTAAATTGAAGCAAACAAGTTTTTGATAGAAACATTTTGCTGTAGAGACCTCTACCGTATACCACCACTCTGCACACAAGTTAAAGGGTTCATGGATTGTTACGGTTTTAAGGTTTAAGCCTGAGAAGTGAAAAGAATCAATCAAAAGAATGATTATAGCATAACAACGGTGACAAAACCTATTATAGCCCAACCGAGATTATATATCAAGAAATCGCTAAATTTTGGGTAGACAATCCATGCGATGGCAACACGAAATGAATACACACACACACACATATATATATATACATAAATATATATATATATATATATATATATATACACATACCCCTACACATACATGGGTACCCCCATGACATCGTTCGTGACATTGTTCGTGACATCGTTCAGCATACATACATACACATACCCTACACATACATGGGTACCCCATGACATTGTTCGTGACATCGTTCAGCATACACACACACATACCCCTACACATACATGGGTAGCCCCATGACATCGTTCGTGACATCGTTCAGCATACACACATACACATACCATTACACATACATGGGTACCCCCATGACATCGTTCGTGACATCGTTCAGCATACACACATACACATACCCCTACACATACATGGGTACCCCCATGACATCGTTCGTGACATTGTTCGTGACATCGTTCAGCATACATACATACACATACCCTACACATACATGGGTACCCCATGACATTGTTCGTGACATCGTTCAGCATACACACACATACCCCTACACATACATGGGTAGCCCCATGACATCGTTCGTGACATCGTTCAGCATACACACATACACATACCCCTACACATACATGGGTACCCCCATGACATCGTTCGTGACATCGTTCAGCATACACACACACATACCCCTACACATACATGGGGACCCCCGTGACATCGTTCGTGACATCGTTCAGCATACACACACATACCCCTACACATACATGGGTAGCCCCATGACATCGTTCGTGACATCGTTCAGCATACACACATACACATACCCCTACACATACATGGGTACCCCCATGACATCGTTCGTGACATTGTTCGTGACATCGTTCAGCATACATACATACACATACCCTACACATACATGGGTACCCCATGACATTGTTCGTGACATCGTTCAGCATACACGCACATACCCCTACACATACATGGGTAGCCCCATGACATCGTTCGTGACATCGTTCAGCATACACCTTATACACATACCCCTACACATACATGGGTACCCCCATGACATCGTTCGTGACATCGTTCAGCATACACACACATACCCCTACACATACATGGGGACCCCCGTGACATCGTTCGTGACATCGTTCAGCATACACACACATACCCCTACACATACATGGGTGCCTCATGACATCGTTCAGCATACACACATACACATACCCCTACACATACATGGGTACCCCCATGACATCGTTCGTGACATCGTTCAGCATACACACACATACCCCTACACATACATGGGTACCCCCATGACATCGTTCGTGACATCGTTCAGCATACACACATACACATACATGGGTACCCCCATGACATCGTTCGTGACATCGTTCAGCATACACACATACACATACATGGGTACCCCCATGACATCGTTCGAGACATCGTTCAGCATACACACACATACATACCCCTACACATACATGGGGACCCCATGACATCATTCGTGACATCGTTCAGCATACACACATACACATACCCCTACACACACATGGCTACCTCCATGACATCGTTCGTGACATCGTTTAGCATACACACATACACATACCCCTGCACATACATGGGTGATCCATGACATCGTTCGTGACATCGTTCACTTAACACACATATATGCACATATACACACAAACATAAACAAACAAAGAAACAAACAAGCAAACAAACAAAGAAACAAACAAGCAAACAAGCAAACAAGCAAACAAGCAAACAAGCAAACAAGCAAATAAGCAAACAAACAAAGGAAAACAAACAAGCAAACAAGCAAGCAAACAAACAAGCAAACAAGCAAACAAACAAACAAACAAGCAAACAAACAAACAAGCAAACAAGCAAACAAGCAAACAAGCAAACAAACAAAGAAAAACAAACAAACAAACAAGCAAACAAGCAAACAAACAAAGAAACAAACAAGCAAACAAACATATAAACACACAAAACCTTCGAATGTGAAAAACTGGGGGGGGGGGGGTGCCACATGCTCTTCTAGCACACATCACATTAACATGCACATACACGCTACAGATTAGGATGACACACCTGCCCCACTAATGTACATACCCTCTCACTCCAACTGACATCACCCACCTCCCTGCCATCGCATGCCATCGCATGGAAGGGTGACCAAATTTTGCGATTTTGCAAAATTCGAATATTTTTGTTGGGAACAAAGGAAAGCTTGAATGTTTTGGCTCTCATTTTGTTATAACGTTGTAATGAGATCTCTAGGTTTCAGGTCACGAACGTGTGAGTTTATCTCTCGGTCCATTTTTTCGTTAACTTAAAAAATAACATCAAAAATCAAAATTGATCTTTTGACAGCCTTCCAGTACAGTTTTACAATGTTTTTAATCCCAAATAACGATGTCTAAATTAATTCGTGCAAAACTCACAAAATCAAAGCTACTGATTAAAACTGGCGGTTAAGCTGACTAGCTGATTATACATACTGTACTAACAAAAAGAGACTATTGAATGGATTTTGGATTTGTGTTTTGTGACCTAGAAAATTGTCACATACAACTTTACAGCAAAATCGGAGAGAAAAATGTCCCCTCCCCTGAGAATCCAAGAAAATCAAACTTTCCAAAATCTTATGTTATTCAAACTACTAATTCGGTGTATTGACTACGTACTGAGAAAATAAGGCAAAAACTAAAACTTTCCTTCTTTTAATCCGAAAATACGGGACTTTGTCCCAGAATGTTACAGAGCACCAAACTATTATATTTGGAGAGTTTTATATACTTTCATAGAGAATTGAAGCATATAGGTCCACTTTTTACACAAAAGGAAACCACCACCTTAAATAACTTTAATCTTCTGTTATTTGGAGTCAGGCACTTCCACTTCCATAATTTAATGTTAGGGATTTCAATTCATAAATCAAGATCCAGCTAAAAAGCCTGAAGTTAACTTCTGCCTAAACGCTAAACTTCTGGTTAAACGCTTTCAGTTTATTAAAAGCTGGATCGGTGAAGTTCTGCAAACAGTGAACGCCTTAACACAATGAAAGACTGTATTGCCATTCACAAACTAATTTGCATACTACTTAGTTCGGAAAAATAAAATTTGCAACAATTTCATTCTATACTGTCAATTTTAAAACTATCACGTTGAGATTATAATTTAATAATTTTAATTTTTTATTTATTGTTATTGTTGATTTCACGGTTCCCGTAATATGGATCCAAATGGTAAGGTGTTCCATCATAATCGTTCATTTCTACCCTGTATCCGGAAATTAAGGCTATCCATTTATTAATTGCTGGTCTTTGCATGAAATCCATTACTGAAGTGAAAAGAGGCTGCTTGTTTGAAGACGAGACGTAATACTAGCTTTAGCTAGCTTCAAAACATTCTTCATTGAGAAACTAATTTGCATATTAACACGCGAAAAAGTAAAATTTAACAAAGTTTATTCTGCTAATAATTTTCAAATGCTATCATGTTTATTTTTAATATTATATTAATATTAATTAATTAATTAATTTAATTAATTTTCTTTGATGGATTTCCAGGGTAAGCTTTTCTCATTGCAAAAGATTTTACGTATATATATGCAATATTTCTGCTGTAATTTGTTGAGAAAAACTATTTTGAAAATCGTACGAAATGTTGCTTTCTACAAATCAGTGCCAATTGGAAAGCACACACAGGGAATAAATGTTTTTGGGGTTAATTATCATCATGTGGTTGTGGATCTGGATTTGACCTGAAGGGGGGTTCAGGGTTTATGAATGTCATGACTTCGATTCAAGTATTACTTCACCTATTAAACAAATAACTGGCGAAAAACAAAACTTAGAATTGTTTGAGTTATTCTTAAACTGTACCTAAAACTTTTGGACCATTGTGTTGCTAACTTCACAATTGCTCTGAAAGCTGGAGCAAATCTTCCCCCGGGGGAAGATTTGTACCGTGACACCGGCCTTACATTCACTGGTTAGCGGGCCGGGCCGGGCCGAGAAATTTTTTAACTGGAGGGGGCAGAAATGGGCTGGATCGCCTCTAGAAATGCTGTGAATTCACGAAAAGGACCTAAATATCTATTCATCCTGGTTGTTTTCCAGCAAAATGTAACATTTCATATCATAACTTAGCGTTTCCATCATGCTCTGAAGCTTTTGAAATAATATTGTTAGTAAAATTTGGAAATGCTTTTGGCGGGCCGGGCCGGGCCAGGCCGAATTTTGTCAGCTTGCGGGCCGGGCCGAGCCAAAAAAATTTTGCCAGCGGGCAGGGACGGGCCGGGCAGAAAAAATCCTGCCCGTGCTCGTCTCTAGTGTGCGCACGCTGAGATAGGCATTTGCACGGGTCCAAAAATCCCTGTCACGGCTAGTTGCAACACTACACTGCATCCGGGTATCCAACCACTTTTCAGGTACCCAAAAACCAAATTATCATTTATTTTCTGTAAGCAATTACCTACATAACGCCATTTTATGACATTTATGACATATTCTTTAAATTAAATCTAAAAGTTAATCCGAAGAACGTAAACATTTATTCCCTGAATGAGGTCAATACCCAGGTTTCTGACATGACATAGACAATTGAAAACTTATAAGACGACGACGTTTACGTAATAAAAAAGTGTTTGAATCAGTACGGAAGCTAATTTGCATATATACTAGCGCGTGTAAATGTAGAATTTTAAAAAATTCATTCTGAGATCAATTTTCAATGCTATCAAGTTTGCTTTTATTTAATTTTTTACTATTATTTTTATTTAATGGATTCTAACGGTAAGACTTGCTCTTTTTGTACAAAGTGCATGACATTATTGGCTATCACTGTTGAACCGTAAACTTTGTACATGCATTAATCCAAAATTGACGAGGAAGAGTTGAGAGGGTCCCTGATGTATTAGCGTAGTGTTATCACGGGCAACATTTATTAATAAAACTGATAAAAGTTTTTGGAATGTGGACAGGTGAATACGCATAGGTTGTGTGTGTGGCGTAGGCGGGGACAGACAAGTGGGACAAGGGCGATCCTGGACTTGAACAATAAATTTTTGTGCAGAAAATCTTTTTCACAAATTGATTGCTTTTGGAACATTTTTTCTCTGATTTGTCTTAGTAGTTAGCCCTGCAGCAAATCGAGATTATTGATTTCAAACGTCAGATTCAAAGATCGATCAGTTATACCGAATGTAATCACTGACCCAACAAGTGAAGTCAAGAAAAACCTAGTGATTTCCGATATGGTTCAGAAACTTCACGCAAGGTCAAATTGAGACAGCGGGTTTCAATAATTTCGTTTCAAAATATCGGTAGATACCCCTTTTGCTCACCGGAATCGATCGACAAAAATTTTGTTTCCAATTTATATAGCTGAAAAGTTGCCCCACAAGTAGAAGAAGGTCGACGTTTTGAATACTCAGATCGATTAATTAAATCAAACCCACAGATAAATCATCAGAACGGACAACGAAAAATCGGTGAAAAATCGGTCAAAAGTTTTAGTTCTCTGCTAAGAAGGAGATTTCAGGAGTACCTGTCTCAACGGCAAATAGGAATAACCCAATTGCATCAGCCATTTACCAATGTGCCATTTCATTTGGCTTTGTTTGCTGGCAAAAAGCAAACCCAAACGCAAGAAAATTTTCATGCACCCTAATTCTTGTAGTTTCGATATTTACCAAAATCTGACAATAATATTTATCTGAAGCCGTCTCTGCTGAATAGGATTTGCCAAACTCAGGAATTACGAATGATCGGAATTTTCGTAAAGCCGGCTCATGTATGAATCAAACTTTCAATGTTCGATCTAATCCTATAACCTTTAATTTTTACACTCTCTAAATCAAAACATCAAAGTATGTGAGAAAGTATAGAGGGTTTGCTTCTGTAAACCGCTGTTTAGTTTCAGTATCAGTTTCAGTTTCAGTCGGAAGCACAAAATAATTTTGTAATTCTGAAATGTGTAGTTTCATTCTAGCCTTCAGAAATAATATAAAGCATAGATTGTTTCAACTCCCATTGCAGAATATTTACGAAATAGCTGCTTCAATCGTCAGTACTTCACGTTTTAAGGAAAGATTGAAACTATATAGTTTCAGTCAGAGTATCAGGTAGGTAGGTCCACCTCCATGTGAAAGTTATTTCAGTTTCTGTTTGATCTGTCTCTTGATGCATTAATTCTGTGCATTGTCAAGTTTCAAAGTAAAAATTAAAACTCGAAAATTCGAAAAGCATTCGAAGCTCCACATCCTAAATATAAATTCTATCATCTAATTTTGTTAGGCATAATTTACGAAATAATTTTCCATTTACATTGTCGGTTGTCCAACTGTCATCTTTAGGTGAAATGTGCGAATTAAGCTATTCTTATTGAAAACGCTGGCCGTTGCACGAAATCCGTCGCTCAAGTCAAAAGACGCTGCCTGTCGGAAGGTCGTTACGTAATACAAGCCAGTTTCAGAATAACTGAAAACTCATTTGCATATTGAATACTGAACAGTGAAAAAGTAGAATTTTAACAAATTTCATTCACTATCAATAAATGCTATCATGTCGGATGTTATTTTTTTAATTTTTATTTTTATTTATTTAATTAACTAATTAATTTTCTTTCATGGATCCCAATGGTAAGCTTTTTCTTTTGCGAAAAACGTTACATTATTACTACTGCATATAATTGGTTGGGAAGTAATTAATTATTTTGAAAATTATACGGGTTGTTACTCACTATTCATCAATGCCAACTTCCAGGAAAACACACAAAGGGAATACATGTTCTTGTGGTTAATTGTCATCAGAACCTTGATAAGAACGCAGACCACCTTTTATGGCCATCAGTTCATTAGACATTGGACCTTAGGTATTGTTTGGGTTTTCGAAGTTGGCTAGATCCATCAAAATTTCTGTGCATTTTAAATAAACCAACGTACCTAGTTTGCAGAAATAAACGAACGGAAAAAGTAGATGAATTGAGAAATGGTTTAGAACTTATACTTGGACATGAAGGTATAAACGAAAGAAGTGAAACGGAGCAAAGAACTTTTACTATTTAATTTATTATTTTTCATCCAAAAATTGCCGCCCACGCTTCAGTGGAACATTTTATTCATAGTTCAACGAAAACTGAACATTCTGAGAATGTCGTAATTCAGTTTTGCGCTTCACTCCTCGCCCGATGGATGAAAAGAAAATTTAAGTTTCTTCTTAGATCTGGTTCCTGATTCTTTTTTGCTAAACCAGAATTAGTGTTGGGCATAGGCCGGCCATTGGCCATTGGCCGAGAATTTCCTAGCCAATTGGCTTGTCCGGTCATTGATCGCACCGGCCAGCGGCCAGTTATTCTAAATATTCAGGTCCTGAATAGAATAATCTATACAGAGTATATATTGATTCAAACTTCAACGGTTCTAATCATATTTCACACAATGATAAAATTTTCTTGCCAAAATAAGTTGTATATCTGTATCTTAAATAATTTAATTTAACTCACTGAATTATTTAGCTAGCATATTGTGGTTAGGTTAACCAAAAAATTCTAAATCTAAATTTTTAACTGGAGTGCAAAGGGATTTTACAAATAAAATTTTCTTGCGCGTCTCAGTTGACCGTGCTGTTTAATTGCTCGAGGGGGACAGCACCGGCCGACCCATTTTCCAGCGGGCAGCGTTGCAACAAATTCTCCTAAGTACTCTCCTTGGAGGGTATGTACTTAGGAGGATGTCTGGGAGCTATCTAAGAGGGAGTTAGGAAACCTCCTACACTCATTTCAAAAGAATTCTCCTGAGTTTAGCTGGCGCTGCCCCTAACTTAAGAGTACCTAAAGATAGGAGTGGTGGGTGGCTAGCACTCCTAGCAAAGGAAAATCTTTTCAAGCACAGTTCTCCCAAGTGATCATCTAAGCTGAACTTAGGAGCACTCCTAGGCATAGGAGAATCTTTTGCAACGTGGCCAAGGCCTGTTCCCGGGGGTTGATGCCAGCTGATTGATCAATACAGGCGGTCCTAATCGATGACTAGTGGTCCGAATCACCATCACTTCAAAGATTTCAGAAATTGAATTTAGCAGGGGACTGAGTGAGCACATGGCGGTTTACTATGGGCTCTAACCAACTCAGCTATTCATTGGTGTTGGTAGATAGATACAACTGCGGTAGGAAGGTTACAGGAGTTTGTATTTTGGCTGATTATTGTTATGCCTGATGACTGGCAGTTACATATGCCTGATGAAGAGCTAGCCCCTTTCCACAGATATAGTCAACATTTGAGTTGTCACTCCTGGCTTTGGGCTGTGAATCCGGAGAGATCAACCGGGAACCTATAACCCTCTGTAGGTTGGAGTTTGCTACAGTGCTGTTTCAACAGTCAGGATGCTAATTCGCCTCCGGGTCAGGGAATATGACAGTGACAGTGCTAGTAGAAATTGACGGGCCGGGCCCGGGCGAAAAATTGCAGACCGGCCCGGAGCTCAGGGCCCGCTACTGGGCCCGGAGCCCAATCAAAGCCCGGAGCCCGCCCCTTAGCCCGGCTTTAAATCTTCCGGACCGGTGATACGCCCGGCCCCGAACTCCGAAGCCCGGGCCGCTGCAGTTCCCAGACTTGCAAACTGAGTCAGACTGGTGCGATGAGCCCGGCAGGTCCGATGAGCCCGGCAAGCCCGGTGGGCCCGGAAGCCCGTTCCGGGATCTCAGCCCGTTCCGGGCCGGGCTTTCAGCCAGTTTCGGGCCGGGCCCAACCCAAAATTTTCCGGGCTCGAGCCTAAACCGGCCCAGGGTCCGAAGCCGGCTACACGGCCCGGGTGCAACCCTGGACAGCGCCTATTAATTCCCAAAACCAAGCCCACTAAGATTCGGGTTGCACAATACTGGAGTGCACTTGTATGCACAATATAACTTTACATATATATTGGCTTCGCTATACCTATGTTCAATTTTGCCCTAAAAATTAAGGTCCAAACACTTCGTAAATCTCCAGAATTAATGGTTTAAGTTCACTTTAGTTGGAATAGTAGGAACATATTGGAACCATTCCTATTGAGTGACAGTTTGGACCAGGGTTGGGTTAGGTGGCTCTCTTACTTCTTTCTCACTTGCCTACTCCTTGATCAGCGATTTCCGTTTATTCGGCTAGCGTTCGGTTTTCCATCTTCCGACCCATTTCTATAACACGTCGGGCATAATTTCCTATAATGAACCGGTACATACAAAGGTTAACCACTAACTACAGCTAGCGCAGTTCTAGCTTGGAATTGGAACTTGACAGGGGGGGGGGTGCCCCGAATTTGTCCGATTGGCCTACTTTTTGGCGAAAATATAGAGCATGGGTGTGGTCAAAAAATGCTTGGTCATTAGTCCATAGCTGACTTCCAGCCATGTGCAGTCGTCGGATTTATGTGCCCGACCCCCCTTTTTCACAACTACCAACATAATGAATTAAAAACCTCTGCTGGCTGCAAGACCCTGGCTTCAAGGTTGCCATTTACCAATATGATTTGACGCATCTGCCCCTATCTGCATAAAAATATGCTAGACGTCTCTGTCTTATCTGCATCTAAGGGAATTACTTTTCAAAGTTGAAGTTTCGTCAAAATTTAAAAATTCTTGGCTAACGAAAATTTTATTTTTTATTACTGGTGCGAGTTATAAGGCTGTAATTTGGCATAAAAAGAGACCCTATAGAAGTACTCATTTGCCAGATGGCAAGAAATTCTGCCTCGTGAAAAATTTTTTATGTCAACTTTAATCTTCAAAAATTGCCGAAATCGCCATTTTCAGTCTGTAGGATCCTGTGTAGAGGCTTTCTGCAGCCATAGAACTCTCAAACCTTCACTAATCGGGCTCAAATCTTTTGTGGGCGTGTTTTCGACCACTCTGAGTTCAAATATCTTAAAAAATTTATTTCAAAAAATTTGATTTTTCGATTTCTGGGGTACCATTGCCCAAAAAAGGGCGATTTTGGCAATTTTTTAAGATTAAAGTTGACAAAAATGTTTTCATGCGGCAGAATTTCTTGCCATTTGGCACAAACGAGTGCTCCTATAGGGCCCCTTTTATGCCAAATTACAGCCTTAGCTCGAAACAGTAATAAAATATTCCTTTTGTTAGCTAAAAATTTTTAAATTTTTGACGAAGCTTCAACTTTGAAAAGTAACTCCCTTAGATGCAGATAAGATAGAGACGTCTAGTATTTTTCTGCAGATAGGGGCACATGTGCAAACTCATATTGGGAAATGGCAGCCTTGAAGCTAGGGTCTTGCAGCCAGCAGACATTTTTAATTAATTATGTTGGTAGTTGTGATAAAGGGGGGGTCGGGCACATAAACCCGACGACTGCACATGGATGGATGGCAGCTAAGAACCAACGACCAAGTATTTTTTGACCACACCCATGCTCTATAACTTCGCCAAAAAGTAGGCCAATCGGACAAAGTCGGTGCAAAAGTTTAGTCGCCCCCCCCCCCCTTAACAGACCTTTATAACTTTTTTGCAATTTTTAAATTATCAAGCTTTCGATCAGTGGCAATAGCTCTTCCTTAGTTGCTCAGATTGAATAGAAGTGCACTATGTATACGTTTAGACCTGCGTCCAGCAGATTATCAAATTTGGAATTACGGAACTGCTTATTGATCCGGTCGCATATTCCATTAGGTTCTGGAAACTTAAAAGTGAAACATAATCCAAAGGCTTGAGACTTCAAAGTTAAACTACAGACGAAATTAAAGCGTCAGTACTGGAAGCCATACAAACCAAGTTCGAATCCTTCAGAAACTAATTTGCATATTATATTGTGTGGAAAGTTAAAAATTTCAACAATTTTTTACTCTACAGTTTATCTTTAAGCTATCAAGTTCTTTAATTCATTTTATTATTTTAAGTTTTTTGTTTATTTCTTGATTTCCCTAATGGAATCAAACGGTAAGGAGCTCAAAGATTACATGATATTAGAAGTGTACTGGTTTAAAAGTTAACAAGCTTATTCTTTACAGAAATGATAATTAGTATAAAGAAGTAGAGCAAAATATTGGATTTGAATTTTACTTATTAGTCTACATTTTACTCTTTATGGCGTGTTCTGAGCCTGACTCGTGTTGGTCTTACTGAGGGCCAATGACAGTGCGCATTAATGCCCTCAGTGAGACTTTAGAATAATTTGAGAAAAACTTTAGTCATGAGCAGATAATAACCCATAAACGCATTCTTCTGGTTTTTAACAGATAATGATTATATCTTAATTAACTCTTTTGGCCACAGAGCAAGCACGTCAAAAATTCAGTGCTTTACAAACAAACCAAATTTTTATAGAATTTTGGGATTTCCTAGAAAATCGGGTTAGCGGGTTTCCGGGCCGGGATAAGCGACTGTTGCAATCACTGGCGTCCCATCCGCGAAGCGTAGAAATTCGGATAGAAACAAACTGGAATGTGCAATTTTTGCAATTGAACAATATCAACAGCAAGAGTGCATAATTGCACTATATATTATAAAGCACTTCTTATAAAGAAGCACTTATTCCTCAATATAGAAGAATTATGAACTCTTGTCAACAGCTCTGATGGTGCCAACCTTTTAGTTTAAACTCATTAACTTCACAAAAACCCATCCTCAGTTTTGTTTAAAAATTAGGACTCGAGTGCATCTTAAAGTTCCAGAAAGAGTGAACGAGCTGGGTTCGGTTGCCCTTTTAGGGTCACAATTGGAACCATTATTGTAGGGTGTAGGACTGGGCCAGGATTGGACTCTTTCTCACTCGCCTGCCTTCAGATTAGATCCGGTTATACCCTTATTCGGATTGTTTCGGTTTCCGCTTTTCGATTCATTTTCGGAAACTAATCCGAAATAATCTCATAACCTGTGTCCTAACTTCCTAACTTCAGCCCAGCAAGCTGGGAATTTGAACTCAACGAGACTTTGTAACATTTTTGCAATTTTTGAATTTTGCAACATTGACTTTGAGCCAAAATCGCCGTTTTTTTTCTAGCTTGGCTAGAATGAAACAATACTATAACATAAATACGTTTAGCACCTTCTTTCAAGCGAATTATCAGATTGGGAATTCAGGATACTTTCTCATGATCCGGTCCTGAAAACGCGTTAAAATGAACTATATTGCAAACAGATTGTGAAAGTAAAAGTCTGTGCTGTACATTACGTTCGAATCATTCACAAACTAATTTGCATACAATTTTGTATGAAAAATAATAATTTTAACAATTTTATTCTGCAATTAATCTTAAAGCTATCACGTTCGCTATTTTTTAATATTTAATTTTTTAATTGGTGATTTTCTGATGGAATCGAATGGTAAGGCGTTCCAGATATGCTTTAAAATTTTGTGTTTCCTAACAATCTTATTCGTTACCGAAATGCTAATTTTTATGAAGAAGTGAAGCAATATCTTAATTTTAATATTTAATTTTAATTTAATCTTAATTTGAAAACATTAGCTACAGTTTGCTGTATATGACAAGTTCTGACGTGTATTGCCTAGGTTATGGCCAATGATAGCGCTCATTAATGCCCACAGTGCTATTTGAAAAATAAATTGAGAGAAAATTTAGTCTTTCTCTTTAGCACCCCCAGTGCTCGGAAGAAGTACAATTTGAGGGATTCGGTTGAAATTTGGCAGGGGTAGGCTTTTGCACCTGCTGGTTTCAAAAATACAAAAATTTAAAATATTTAAAATTTTTTAAGATTGAAAAAATTAAGTTGGTAAGGGGGAACCAAGGGGATCAAAACATTTTGTCCTAGATTTTGCTGAAAACTTGCATACTGGGGTTTTCTGAGGCGCTGAACACGAATCTGAAATCCGCTTTTCGATCCAGCTTTTCGTTGGTTTGATATAAGCTGAAGAACTACCTAACCAACTTAAATTTTAAAATTCTTAAAAAATTTTTAAATTTTAAATTTTTGCATTTGAGATTAGCAGGTCCGAAAACGTAGTCTCTCCTCCCAAATTTTACTTCTTCGGAGCACTGTACGGGAGCAGGAGCTAAAGTGAAAGATCCAAAAATTTAGATGTTAATGAGACAATGCCTTATAATAGTGTTGTTGCCGACCGGTGTTTTGACTCGGCCGGCCGGATGATGCAAACCACCACAGAGTGGTGACGGTGTGACAACTATCGGACAACAACTCTACCTTGTGCCTTACACTTTCTATTTTTTGTAAATGTACCCTAAAATGATGATAAAACCGCTGAATATACCCTAAATGACACATTTCGGACTAGTATTTTGGCAAGCCCGTCAAAAATTTAGAATTTTTAAATAAAATCAATTTTTACAAGATTTTGGGATTTCCTGGAAAACGGGTCGCCATAACGGGTCACCGGGTCGGGCATAAGTGACCTGGTTCCGTCACTGGTTCCGCCACACTCGAGCTCAGTCGACCTTTGGATTGAATATGCTGGAATGTAATTTTTGTATTTGGAGTCCTTAATTAACAGCCTTGATGTTGCCTATTTTTTTATTTTATTCATTTGAACTCACTAAGGCCCGATTTCTTTAAAGATTATGCGGATTATATTAAAATTTGTCCGCATTAAAGAAATAGTACCTCGGATTAAACGGATTAAAATTTAATCCAGAGAGTTAAACAAGTTAAACGGATTGAATTTACTTCGGTTTCTTTAATGCACCTAGAAATAATATTTCAATCTTAATCCTGTTTCTTTATTCATACTTCGGATTAAAAAATAAACGAATTCATTTTAATCCGACTTGTTTAGCCGCTGTTAAATTCGTTTAACAAATTCGTTTAATCCGCGGATTAAAATAGTCGGATAAAACTAGTTAATTTTAATCCGTTTTATCCGTTTAATCCAGCATTAAAGAAATAGTAATTATAATTTTAATCCGGTTGATTTTTAATCCGTTTAATCCGACCATTTTAATCTTTAAAGAAATAGACCCTAAATTCGCTAAAACTATGTTCAGTTTGGACTTAACAGTTAGAACTCAAATACGCTCTGAGGCTCCAGCAGGCGCGACTCGGTTATTGTCGTAAAGAGCACAATTGGAAAAAGTTCTCTTGAATGCAGGGCTGGACCGCCTGGACCAGACCAGAGCAGATATGTCTCACTAGCCTACCATCAGACTTTTCCCTTACAACTTATTTTTCTGCTTTTCGATTCATTTCCGAAAAGCCATTAGAAATAATATCGTATAGGTATTGTTCAAAATGAAGTTAAAGAAAAGTTATTGGTATTGGCTATTGCAATAGCCTAGCTACAGCGGCAAGGGTTGTACTTGACTACAAACTTATAAAACTTACAAAAGCGCGGTTCCATAGTTATTTCGATTGAATATTAATTTCAAAAGTTGCAGCACAACATCTATAGGTATATACTACAAATTATCAAATTTTCGCTTAGTTCTGAAATATTGTATCTTTATGATCCGGTAGCGAAATGTAAAACTGAAACGCAATCTAAAGTTAATGTTTGATTTTAAAGTTTAACAGCATAAAGCAGTTTAAAGCCACCTAAGTGTCAGCAACAAAGTGTTCCACCACTGTTCAGGACAAACATGCGATTTGTCAGTTGTTCTATATCACTAATGTCACGATATAATTCTTATGTTTGTTGCTACAAAAATAATACATATTTGTTTTTGCTTGTTTTAGGGGGCCGTCCCCATCGACGGTCCAGTGCCAGCCCCCCACCAGCCAACCAGCCATCCCCCTCCTCCTCCAACCAGCCATCCCCCTCCTCCTCCAACCAGCCATCCTCCTCCTCCAACCAGCCAGCCGCCCCCCGCCAGCCTCCCAGTGCCAACCAGCCAGCCAAAAAATCCAAGAAGAAGAAGAAGCAGAAGAAGCAGAAGCCAGCCACTGCTTCTTCCTCCTCCTCCTCCTCTTCTTCTTCTTCCTCCTCCACCGCTTCCTGCTCCAGCCCCTCCTTCTCCGACCCAACGGAGTACTCAGGGAGTCCTCCTCCAGCCCCCTCCCTGAATCCGTCCCAGCCAGCCGCCTCCTCCAGCCCTCAGCCAGGCCCCTCCACCACCCGCCAGCCAGCCACGCCCAGTCCCCAGCCAGGGTCCTCCCACCAGCCAGCCCAAACCTCCTCCTCCTCCGGTGGCCCTTCCTTCTCCAGCCCCTCCTTCTCCAATCCCACGGAGACCTCTGGTTCAGTCAGCCCACCAGCCAGGGCCCTGAACCAGACCTTCGAGGTTGGTGGCAATGCGACCTTCGTGGTCACGCCACCAACCTTCTCCCCCTCCAGGGTCACCGGAAAGCCCCCCATCCCTCCACGTCGGCGGCCCCGCCAGCCACAGCCGCAGCGACAGGCCTCCCCCCAGCCATCCCCCCGGCCACAGCCAGCCGCCCAACCTCCAGTGGAGCCAATGGAAGTCGACGACGGTAAGAATGCGTCACTTATATGTAATATTGGATTAACTTACCAAACTTTGATATAAAAATGTTGTTTGACAGCTGTAGAACTCACAGGTTGTAGCAGATTCAAGGTGGCTTCGGAACAATTATTTGATGCTTGCGTAACTGTTTTCATGATATGTTTCAGTTTTTGTACTACGTTTGCTGTTTTTTCTTTTTTTAGCCGGCCAGTCGTCTGATCCCCAGCCCGGTTGCAGCCACTGGTCCTCTCCCTCGCCGGAACGGAGGCAGCCCGGGACCTCAGCCACCCCAGGCCCCTCCGGACAACGGCCTCCCAGCCCCATCGCCACGCCAGCCCAGCCAAGCCAGGGGAGCGCCGACACCAGCCAGTGGTCGCTCCCCTCCGCCTCCACCGGGACCTGGCCCTCCTCCTCCTCCGGTATGGAGTCCTGGGCCTCAGCCAGCCCGGGCCCATCCGGACTCCGCCCATCCACCTCCACCGCCTCTTCGTCCCAGCCCGGAGCGGACGCCAGCCACCGCTCCCTTGCCTCCACCTCCACCTCGTCCGAAGGGAGGCGGTCCGTGGTCCCAGCCAGCCCGGGCCCCTCCCGAAAACGACCAGCCAGCCCGCAGGGCGAAGACGTGCCTTCCAGGGTAAGAAACCTGCTTAAGAATGTTTAATTAATGTTTGCCTGGTACTACAAGTTCAGTTTGACATGGAGACACAATGAATTCTATCCGCATTTGATCAGCGAGTTTGAATGGAGCTTTCCAAAGATGAAACCGGGCAACCGGTTAGACAATATTGACCCAGTTGTCGGTTGCTTTCCTAGTCTAGCAGCTGGGGGGACTAGACTATGGGCTTGGCTTGGGTCGGGCCGGGCCGGGCGGGCCGGGCCCAAACCCGATCCCGCCCCGTCTATTTATGTGGGCCCGGTCCGGCAATTTCTCATTAGAACGACTCTAGTACTGCACAATCTGAGAAGAAAATGCAGAGTTCTTTTTACCGCTAGCCAAAATACAAGCTATAACAGTGAATTTTTAACACTTTGACAAAAATTGATGACAAGTTTAAGGTGCTGGTATCGCTTTGTGTAAATTTGACCTTACACACCTTATTCGTTATGAGAGAGGATGAAACTTTCCATGTATGTTATTTTAGTGGTTTTTATTCTGGTTCCAGTCCCGCATTTTTAGGGTCAAAGATAAGAATGTTTTGGTTTTTGCCATTATTGTCTCAGTACGTAGTTCATACACCGGATTGGTTGTTATGGCTGGAAACAGGTCACCAAAATAAACATTCTCCTTTTACATCCTTTGAGCTATCTCTATTGGTTAAGGCAGTATAAGCCAAAAACGATTTTTGGGGCCAAAAATGCCATTTTCGAATAAATCAGTTTTTTCAAAATCACTGCAAAATCTTATAGACAATTTTGGCTTATTTATACTCAGTCGATACATCGTCCTATTGCACATTTCATCAATGCCTTATTCGCTGGGGTTCGCTGCTTTAAGCTGGAGAATCCGCCGAAAAACCATTTTAGCAAAACTGCTATTGTTTCGTTTAGAACATCGATTTCTCAAAAACAACCCAATGGATTCGCGTGAATTTTGACAGAATGAAGGGATTGAACCTATCGCGGAGGGTTATTTTTCTCGGTTTGAGCTAAAACTGCTCCCGTTACGAAAAAACTGACTACAAATTTGCGAAGCTTCGTGTCATCGCACATTTGCCGGATTTTCTACAGTATTGGGTCTTGTTGAGCCAAATTCAAAAAATGTCCCTCGGTCCACATGTCCTTCATATCGTGGCAAGAGAAAAAATTTTAGCCGATTCTACAGTTTTGAGAAATCAATGTTCAAACATTTTTGGTCTATATTTAACCTGTCATATCACAGATGTCAGCATGTCAGAAAAGTTTTGCTATTTTTTGCTAATTTTGCTAGTTTCTATGCTCATGTGAATGTAAGACTATAAGCTTTAAAATGATGTATAAAGCTCATTCCAACTCCCAAAATTGCGAAAAGAAAGTAAAAAAAAACATAGCTGACACAAAAATTTCTGAAAACATACTTGATATCACATACTGACTCTGACAGATTGAATATTGACCAAAGCTTTTTGAACATCGATTTTTCAAAACCATAGCATCGGTCAAAATTTCTCCTTCTACCAAGATATGAAGGACATGAGGGCCGAGGGACATGTTCTGGCCCAACAAGTCAGTCCCAATACTCCAGAAAATCCGCCAAGTGTGCGTTGCACGCAGTTTCGCAACGTTGTAGTCAGTTTTCTCGCAACGGGAGACGTTTTAGCTCTAACCGAGAAAACTGTATATACCTCCGCAATAGTGCGGATTTTCATTCTGGCAAAAATCACGAGAATCCATTCAGTAGTTTTTGAGAAACCGATGTTTAAAACAAAATAATCGCAGTTTTGCGAAAATGGGTTTTCTGCCACATCTCTAGCTTAGAGCAACGAAATCCAGCTAATAGGCATTGATAAACCATGCAATGAAGCAGTGTATCGATCGAGTATAAACCAGAATTGTCCGCAAGATTTGGCAATAATCTTGAAAAAACTGGTTTTCTCGAAAATGGACATTTTTGACCCCAAAAATCGTATTTTGCTTATACTGACTTAATAACTAGATATAGCTCAAAGGTTGTAAAAGCAAAAATGTTCATGGGCCCTCTTTCCAGCCATAACAACTATATAATCCAGTGTATCGGCTACGTACTGAGAGAATAAGGTCAAAAACTAAAACTTCATCTTTTAATCTAAAAATACGGGACTGGTCCCAGAATGTTAAAGAGCACCAAACTAATATATTTGGAGAGTTTTATCTACTTTCCTAAAGAATTGGAGCCTAGAGAGTTATTACACAAAGCGATGACAGCACCTTAAGTATACAATCCGGCTAAACAGCAAAACGCCGGCCTGCCTCTGCACAGCCGGCCCAACCGTCGTGAATTTCTTTAAGAACAAAGACTCATATTGTACATAGATAGAACTTTTCTGGCACAGGTCACTACGTATTTAGGGGCAAAGCCCAAGTTTTTTCATATTCTTGGTACACAGCAAACAAACCTTAGTACATTCCTATGTTGTGTCGAAGGTTAGATGATTGGCATTTTCTTGCCACGTGGGGCGACTACAGGCTAGTAGCCCTGAGAAGGGCTGTTGGGATGAGAAGTCTTCCGGAATTTGATCTGGCTTTGATTTGATCCGGGCCCTAACGCGTCACACTTCTGCGTCATGTATTAAACCACTGATCTATTTATGTCAGATCTGTTTAGATTAGAAAATCTTGTTCTCACTAAAATACATCGCGATTCCGTAAAAACTCATAGTCTTTATATTAAGATTGCAAATCCATATTGTTGTGTTCATCTCTATTCTGATGTTGTTTTTTTGCTATTTCAGAGGCCGCGCGTCTCTCCTGCCCCGGAGCAGCAACAGCAACAGCAGCAGCTGCAGCAGCAACAGCAACAGCAGCAACAGCAACAGCAACAGCTGCAGCAGCAACAGCAGCAGCAGCAACAGCTGCAGCAGCAACAGCAGCAACAGCTGCAGCAGCAACAGCAGCAACAACAGCAGCTGCAGCAGCAACAGCAGCAACAGCAACAGCTGCAGCAGCAACAGCAGCAACAGCAACAGCTGCAGCAGCAACAACAACAGCTGCAGCAGCAACAGCAGCAACAGCAGCAGCTGCAGCAGCAACAGCAGCAACAGCAACAGCTGCAGCAGCAACAGCAGCAACAGCCACAGCAGCAGCAACCGCAACAGCTGCAGCAGCAACAGCAGCACCAGCAACAGCAACAGCAGCAGCCACAGCAACAGCCACAGCCACAGCAGCCGCTTCCGGTCGTCGACCAGCCCGCGACGATGAGGGAAGCAGCAGGGAACCGCCAGACGGGCACCAGCCGCGGCGAAGCCAAACTACGGCATATAACAGCAACAACAGCAGCCGCTTCTGGTCAGCCGACCAGCCCTCAGACCGAACAGGAGAGGAAGCCAGCCGAGACAACCAGGCAGGAGCACCAGAGACAAGTTGTCTCAGGGTAAGAGTGCTCACTGAGCCCATTGGCTCTCTTTTCTGACTGAGGCTTCGGTCTAGTGACTGAAGCCAGGTCTTTTTTCGTTATTTCTTTATGATTAATGCCTTGAATCATTCGTGGATCCGCCTGGCTGGCCCGTTTACCTTTATGTTATGAACAGTTACACAAGAAGTATGTCATAATTACATAAGAGAGTAAGCACAAGAAAGATAACACTTAAGCTTCAGCAACGTGCTGTTAAATCTTGAACCCACATAGACTGTAACAAGAAATATTACTATATTTAATATTCCATATATATTTCATTTCAGGACCTGGCTTGAATCCAGCCCAAGTCCAGGAACTCCGGGTAAGTATACAGAATAAATTAGTTAATAGTAAATACTAAATAGTATTAGCATTATAATCCTGTTAGTATTAACTTTGTATAGCTTCGACTAGGATGTTTTATACTAGTTTCATTCTGATTTGATAGCCTGATCTCTAATTTGTCACGATTAATTTTATGCTCAGATTTTATCTTCAGTTAATTAATTTGTTGATGTTTTTGTTTAGGCGGTCGAGGGAATGGCCCTGCGGGACTTCGATCCGCCCCAGTATGGCGGATTTTACCGTAAGTTGAATTACGTTGTTTTATTATGAAAAAACGAATGATTCTAAAAGGGCTAAAAGGGGGGATGGCATAAACGTGACAGAGTTAGCTCAGGGGGCCCATTCTCTGATCCTATCCTATCTCACCAGGTTTTCTATTTTGCATTTCCCATCAAATCACACTTGTCTGAACTGGTGTTTTTCAATCCCATTTAATCACACTTGCAATTTTTGACATTAAGCTTAGCCATGAAAATTTCAATATTAGCACATTAACTTGATAAGCCCTCAAAATCAAACCAATGCAGTTTATTGGCAATTTTACAGATACATCAACTGCCATGATAGAAAATGTTCGGAGGCTTGGCCAAACTTTTAAAAGAGCCTTTCGTCTTTAAACTTTTTATAGAGGAACAACTTTAAATTACATACAGACAACTTTACTGTCTGTCTCAAGAGTCCATGATTTTCTTCTGTATATTAGAAGACGAGTAAACCACTAGAGGGCTCCTCTTCTTGGCATTGCGGAACGGTGCTCCGACCACAATACGCGAATGTTCCCCCGTTTGGTGGGGGGTCGACCAAATCGACCGCGATACCCCCTCCGTTTGCCCGTTTTGTGGGGGGTAGCCAGAAAGAAGTCCCCCGTTTGGTGGGGGGGGGGGTAGCCAACAGCCAATCAGATTGCAGAAACATGCCTCCGTCTGGAGGTCTAACAAAGGATTACGGTAGTTACAGTTTATTTCCAAAAAGGGTTCCCGTTGGGGGGGGGGGGGGGAGGTCAGAAAAAGTTTCCCCGTTGGGGGGGTCGCCAACAGCCTAACAGAATGAGCCAAACTTAGCCTGCTTGAGCGACCCTCTCCCCAAACGGGGATCTCTTTCAGCGACCCCCCCCCAAACTGGGACCACTTTTGGCTATACCGCCCCTACCAAACGGCGACCACTTTTGGCTACCCCCCACCAAATGGAGGGGGTATCCGAAGTTGATTTGGTCGACCCTCCCCCCAAACGGGGGAACATTCGCGTATGTGGTCGGATCACCGTTACACTGTGCCAAGAAGAGGAGCCCTCTAGTGGCTTACTCTTCTTCTTAATAATCGTGCAATTATGCACTCTAGTCTATATGCATGCATATAAGCTAAAAATGGTTAAAGGGGCATTTTATTTCTTTAGTTCAGTATAAAATAACGCAGTGATAAATGTTTTCCGATCTAATCAATGCACGGTAGTGATGTGGATCGAGTGGGTAAAATCGAACTGGAGGCCGGATCAGATCGGCTTGGATCGGATAGCTTGATTCAATCAATTCGGCGATCCGACTAAATAAAACATCACAGTAAAAAACAGAACTTGTCGAAGTCGACTGCGACTCAAATATGCTGTTTATGACTTCTTCATGGCACTAGCTGTCTGGTAGAATATCTCGTTTGTGCAGAGCCTGCTGCTCTAAGTTTTGATTTCTCAAAACTCATACTGTAAATTGCATTCAGTTTCGAATTAAAACAAATTTCTTATTTTTAAGAAGCAAGAATATTTAGACGTTGTTTATTAAGCTGCAAAACAGTGCAAACTCCAGCCACATGATGCTCTTGGTACAGTTAGAATTTCATGGTTTTCGTTTTTGGTTTTCAGTATACAAAAACACGAAAACACTGAATTTGAAGACACAAAGACGGTCTAAAACGTGATATTGTTAGGAATTGTTTCGTTCTTCATTTTTATAAGTTAGTTTTTGTAAACTTCGCAGTCATGCGCAGCTTTTAAGTTCAGCCTGCAGTTTAAACCATAGTTTCAGCTAAATAAAATAGTTTGAGTTTCTAAAATTCTAAAATGTGTTTAACCACTGCAAAACCCGGCATTATTAAGAGAAATCAATATTTATTCTTGGCTATGCCAATCCGGATCGCCGAATTGGATGAAATCATGATTTTACGGGATCAGATAAGCTAAATCTTTTCCAACCGATCCGATCCGATCCACATCACTAATGCACACAAAGCAATTTTGCCACTTACATCGACAGCATCTTGACACTAAGCGAAGTGCCGTGCGAATGCGCAAAAATTTTCCAAAAAATATTACTTGATCTTAAAGCTATGGTTGTCTTATCCGTCTACTTTCTTTAGTCAGATCTTTGTCAGATGTCGTTAGTCATTTCATGGTTATCTTATCTATCTAGTAATTTGAGAACGGCCGACAACCACTGCATCCCCATCCCACAAACTTTTGCTGAAACTGTTTTAACCGTACAGATAAAAATGCTACTGAATTGAGGCTTGAATTTCTCTCTGATTTCACAGACCTAGAAAATGTCTCCTAGAGATAACGATTCAAAACAAACGCAACTTTGCCAACACGGCTTAGTTTGAAGCTGTGGGTTTTGCAGGCTAAAAATGGGAAAATAGTCCCACAATCCCATTAATCACACAGATTGAGAGGACATTTTTAATCCCATTCCATCCCAGATGCCAACTCTGCTTCAGGAAACGTTTAAGGCATTAGTGTTTGTCGCCAGGTGTCTAGGAATTTCCCGGCACCCACTTTCTCTTATACTTTGGCACCGACAGCCAGCCTGACCAGTCAGCGGCTGACCGGTCAGGCTGGTCGACTCGGACTTCACTATCCTTACAGACAGAATTTAAATTCAAGTTCCAAGTTTCAAATCATCAGTGTGCTTTTCTTTAGTAGATCTAATTTATTTAAGCCTTTAATTCGTAGAACGAGTTTGTTCAGCAACTGCTCAACAACAGCAACCATAGCTTCATTTGCCACTATGATTTGGCACGTGTGCCTCTATCTACAAAAAATACTAGATGTCTGTATCTTATCTTCATCTAAGGGAATTACTCTTCACAGTTGAAGTTTCGGCAAAAATTTAATATTTTTTGGCTAACGATTAACGAAGGGAAAATATTATTACTGGTGCGAGCTATAAGGCTGTAATTTGGCGTATACAGAGGCCCTATAAAAGTACTCATTTTTGCCAAATTGAAAAAAATTTTATGTCAAGTTTAATTTTCAAAGATTGCCAAGATCATTTTCAGTCTGTCGGATCCTGCGTAGAGGAATTTCTGCAGTCGTAGAAGTCGCAAACCTTCAATGAAATCTTTGTGGGTGTGCTTTTGACCACGCTGAGTTTAAATATCTCAAACAATTTTAATTTCAAAAAGTTAGATTTTTCGATTTCTGGGGACCATTGCCCAAAAAAGGCGATTTTGGCAATTTTTTGAAGATTAAACTTGACAAAAATTTTTCACGCCGCAGACTTTCTTGCCATTTGGCACAAATGAGTACTTCTACAGGGCCTCTGTATACGCCAAGTTACAGCCTCGCTCGCACCAATCATAAAATTTTCCTTTAGTTAATCGTTTGCCAAAAATTTATAAATTTTTGCCGAAACTTCAACTTTGAAGAGTAATTCAATTATATGCAGAAAAGATACAGACGTCTAGCATTTTTCTGCAGATAGGGGCATATGTCCCAAATCATTTTGGCAAATGGCAACCTTGAAGCTAGGCTATTGCAGCCAGCAGAGATTTTTAATTAATTATGCTGGTAGTTGTGAAAAGGGGGATCGGGCACATAAACGCGACGGCTGCTCATGGCTGACAGGCAGCTAAGATATCAGTACCCGATCTTTTTTGACCACACCCATACTGTACATCTTCGCCAAAAAGTAGGTCAATCGGACAAAGTCGGGACAAACCCTTAGTAGCCCCTCGCACTTAATTGAAAAAATTTGGGCTAATTTGATTAACCACAGCTCATAAAACCTTAGTTAACTATTTCTCGATTTCTCACTATCCTTACATACGACTACAAATTAAAAGAAAACTTACTGCATGTACTAAAGATTAAGGGATTTAGAATGACATAAAAATTATTCTCCCGAGGAGGTTCTTCTTATTATTCGAGAAAACTTCGGAACGACTTCATTGTACCGATCCGAACCTCTGCAAAACCCACCGACTCCTGTCCTGTACAATTACGCTAACCAGTGTTTGCCTCCAGCCTGATATCGCCGGCCAGACTGGCCTAACACACCCAGTTTGTAAACAAATCTGATTTCCCATCTTAGGAAGATAAGTAAATTAAGTCAATTTAAGACAAGTACACTGTTGATCTTGAAATTGAATTTTAATTCTGCCTAGCGTAAAGTAGGGATAGTGATGCCACTGATGCCAGATTCGACCAGTTGACCCGGACAAGCACATCAAGCCGGCTAAGGTGGCGCGGCTACCGTAACCGGAAAATCTTGTTCCGTGCATTTTCTACGTATATTGTACATATTTGCTTTTTATTTATGTGGTTGACTTAAATCTGTTCCTACTTGTGTTTTTTCTGTGTTTTAGGCTGCCAAGTGCCCGGTTGTGGGAGGTCCTTCAACAACTATCGGGGCCTCCGGATCCACGCCGGGCACATGCACAGGGCGCCGGTTGCCCAGCCAGCCCAGCCGGCCCCTCCCCAGCCAGCCCAGCCACCTCAGCCACTTCCGGTCCAGCCAGCCCAGCCACCCCCATTGCCGCAGCCCGTCCAGCCACCTCAGCCCGTCCAGCCTCCTCCTCAGCCAGCCCAGGCCCCAGCTGCTGGTGCATTCCATCAGTGCACCTTCTGCGACCGTGGATTCGCTACCCTCAAGGGTATGCGAATCCACCGCACGAAGATGTAAGTCAACAAACTGGTTTTGTTAATCCCTGTTAATTTATTGATGC
>JASAND010011758.1:0-23890 GCA_030248195.1 Trissonchulus latispiculum
AAAAACTACGGAATGTTCAAAACATACAACTGCTAAAAAATGTGACGATCAAAATGTGAACGACTAAAAAATGCAATCATTAAAATACAACTTTTAAAAATGCTACAATTAAAATCTTACCGGAATTCATTGTCGTGGTGATGTAAAGTATGGTGAAAGTCAATGTCAGTAGGGTTAATAAACCTGCCAAACTTGCAATATATGTCTAAACTTTGCAGCATTCTTGTGCTAGGTTTCATAAAATACCTTGCATACATCAATTTTGTATACCCTTGTTCATTAATTATTGAGCATATGTTGTATTGTCCTTTTCTTTTAACCTTTAGCCTATTCCCAATTTTCACGTAATTGTTGTCATTACACACAGATTTTTCGAGTCACCTTCAATTATTATTAACTAATTAGTTAACCTATAATTATCAACAGGTGACCGAAGTGAGTTCATTATTACTTTATTACACAGGCACCATAATTAACCTAATAGGTGTCAACAATCTTACGCAATTGGAGACATAAAATTATAATCACCCGATTTCAGCCAATTTTCCTAGTTAATAAATCATTACTAACTAATTAGTTAACTACTAAACAAAATTAGTTGACCGAAGTTAGTTCAACACATGCTCTTTACGTAGACATAAAACTTATCACGTAAAGCTTTCCCAATCTTGCGTAATTGGAGACATAAAATTATAATCACCCATTTTCAGCCAATTTTCATAGTCAACTTTAACAAATTATTACTAACTAACTAGCCAACATATAATTACCACCAGGTGACCGAAGTTAGTTCAACACATGCTCTTTACGTAGACACCAAAATTAGTGTGATAAGTATTGCCAATATTAGATAATGACTGTCACAAATTTTCATTTTCAATCAACGTTTCTACCCCTTTCCTTGTTTACTTCTTTAATTTCATTAGGTGGCAGGTGTAAAGCGCATTAGTAACCTTTGGGAGACAGGTTTGAGTCCTCAGTATGCTAAAGATATGCTAACACTAGAAGGCAGCTAGCAGGGAGAAAGAATTTTGACAGGTTTGAGTCCTCAGTATGCTAAAGATATGCAAACACTAGAAGGCAGCTAGCAGGGAGAAAGAATTTTGACAGGTTTGAGTCCTCAGTATGCTAAAGATATGCTAACACTAGCAGGCAGCTAGCCGGGAGAGAAAAAGTGGTGACAGGTTTGAGTCCTCAGTATGCTAAAGATATGCTAACACTAGAAGGCAGCTAATAGGGAAAAAATTTTAAGCAAGCAGGGAGAGAAAGGCTTTTGACAGGTTTGAGTCCTCAGTATGCTAAAGATATGCTAACACTAGAAGGCAGCTAGCAGGGAGGAAATTTCAAATGAAGATATTTAAAGTGTATTCTGAAGTACGTAACAATCTTGTCTTCTTTAAGTGTTTGTTTCCCTCCTTCCGTTTCAAGGTTAATACAAAGGTCCAGATGTCATATATAAGGAAATGCAGGAAAAGAAAATTTTAGTTGTTAAGGGAAGAAAATTTTGCTATAATGTTTTTGGTCTATACGATGCTGAGGTAAGAATTTATTGGCAAACAGGCAGGTAAATAAAAAGTTTGAAAAAAAAGTTTGAAAATGTTACTTCGTATTACTTAATTAGGCCGTTAATTAATAAACACTAATTATGCAGGTAAACAAACTAGATAAGTACATAGGTAAAGTTAAATACGTAGACAAATACGTAAGTAAAGTAATATAGTCCAATAACACTGTGTTAAAAATTTAGTACAATGTTACAAAGCTAAGCTAAGCTAGAGGGAAAATTGGCCAATAATGACCTTGAGAACATCTGCACCCGATGATTAATGACCTTACCTGTATGATTAATTACCCAAAGTGAATCCAAAGATACACCTGTACAAAGAGGTCCCATTTGAACTCTCCTATACTACTTTTAGTTAATACAGTATGGCTTACCTTGTATAGATGAAACAAAATCCAACATGAAGAAGCATTGCAATTTTCCCAATTTCTGCAAACAAACTGTAAATGAAGCACTACAATGGAGTCACGTTACTGCTATCTCGATCACCAAGCAGCTGAAGTATTTAAATTCTATTCAAATTCAGAATTCAGGTCGTTCTGTTTATGACATGTGTTCAAGTCAACTAGAGAATAACAGGACGATGTGCTTGAGTACTCTAGTACACAGACTCCAGAATGAGATTTGATAAGTCCTTCTATATCTTTAATTAGACTGATGTGTATTTATGTGAGAGGCCCGAGCATTATCTCAGTGCACTGACAATATACAACGCATTTGTGTGTTTATTATCACTTCGCTTTGGATACTAAATCCTTCTAGCGCGGTACAACTGTGGCTTCGGTAGCTCAGATGGCAGAGGGATCTAAGTACTAATCCTTTATTGTAGTGCGCTGTAATCCCACCTGAAGTCCCAATTTTTTGGCCACAAGGGCTGCAATGACAGTTTAATTTATTTTGTTGTGCCCCGAAGATTTGTATTGCAGATTGCTGAAAATGAAAGCTGTTTCGTTAAGTGATGAATCCATTCAACTTAGGGACGTCAGTTACTCGTCTTGCTTATCTAAAGTACATTAAATCATTTAATAGTGGACTAAGATCACTCTTCCACTTAGGATACGGCAGAATCTGTCGCAGAAATCGAAATGTTTCAGATTAGGACTTGACAACTTTAACTATTCTGGCAGAAACAAAAGACTGAGAGCATTTGACAAGGAATAAAAAAGTACAAAGTACAGTCTAACAAGGTTAGAAATTTGAATTCTACTGGTTTGCAATAGCAGTTGATTTCATATGGCAATTTATTATTATATTTCTGCTCCAATTTCTGCTCAAATAGTGTGTTCAAAAATTGTGTTCTACAATTTTAAGTTTAAATTAACTCCAAGGAGAAAACTCTAAAAAGTGCGTTTTTGAAGCAATCAGTCGAATGAACAAACAGGACGAATTTTCGTATCTTAGCAGGTTGATATGAACCAAGGAATAATTAAAAATAAAATATGTTACCTATGTTTTAACTAATTGGAGAATTTTATCAAGAAAGTTTCGCCAACGCTAAGAGTACAGATCGCAAGCTACAATGTCATCCCACCTCGTCATCCCACTAAATGTCATCCCACCTCGTTTGGTCTAGAACAATTTAACCAAAACCCCGAGGGTTGGAGGCTTACAACAAAGCTTTGCAATTGTTGGCCAGAACAATTGGTAGCTTGGGGATTCGCTTATACGTCAATCCTGGTCGAGCAAGTCCCAGAATTCAATCCTAACAAATTGTAA
Source organism: Trissonchulus latispiculum (assembly GCA_030248195.1). Classification (NCBI taxonomy): domain Eukaryota; kingdom Metazoa; phylum Nematoda; class Enoplea; order Enoplida; family Ironidae; genus Trissonchulus; species Trissonchulus latispiculum. The sequence continues at coordinate 3,281 of JASAND010011758.1, forward strand.
AAAAAGGATGACTTCTTCTTGTCCATATTGCAGTGACCAAGCAGACAAGTTTAGTTATTAGTGGATATTGCTGAAACTAGCAGAAGACACTAATACAGCGCTGGTACCCATATCACTGGTACCCAAAAAGGAGTACCAGTGGTTAACCAGTGCTATCACTACGCAAACAGCGGATTCATAAAACTTTTTAAGCGCTGGTACCTTAGAGTGGTGCCATCAATGGATAAACTTGCAAACCACCACTGGAGGTGGATAGACATAGCTTTTACACCATAGTTTGGACTCTAATACATTAGTTTGCATTTATACAATATTATTCTGTCCACAATAAGGCATACACACACTATAGTTTTTATTTCCCAGCCATTTTCGCAAAATATTTATCACATCACATTTTTGCATCTTTGTTTGAAAAATAAATTAGAAGCGGAGATAAGCGGAACGAAGGACGGCGGAAATTTTGCATAAGTTATGCTTATTTACGAGATCTCGAAATTAAATCTCCAAGACAAGGGCAATTTCTCATGCATTAGTGATAGTTTTATTGCTTATTTACAAATTTGTGAAAAATAAACCCTAAACATCAATTGAAATTCGAATAACAAAAATCTAAAAAACTGCTAAAAATTGACCGATGCGAAAGAAATTGTTAACAAAACAACTGTCATACACAAATATCTGCCCACAAATGACACTGCTTCTCGTAAACAATACTAATTACATAAAACCGGTTACATACAAACATATTAATTATTGAAAAAAATTGTACAATAAAGAACCAAGTTCATACAAAATCGTACAATGACAGTGAGCGGCCCAGAGTAGAGCCAAACCGACCAGCCGGTAGCCGGCCAAGGCCCGAACCAGGCCAATACGTAACCAAGGGCCTTTTCAAGAAAGGGTAGAGTAGAGTAGAGTAGAGTAGAGTGCAGTAGAGTTAAAATTAACTCTTTTCATGAAAGCACAGAGTTAATTTTAACTCTGCGTGTTAAAACTCCCTTTAACCCTGCAGGGTTAAAAGCTGTAGAGTTAAAAGGAGTTAAAAATGACAGAGTTAAAATTAACCCCATGGTTTCATGAATAGAGTTAATTTTAACTCTGCTTAACCTGCGTGTTTTGCCTGGGGTTAAATTTCAATAGAAAATGCTCAGAAAGAGTTAAACAGAGTTAAACTTAACCCTTTCGTGAAAAGGCTAGAGTTAAATTTAAGGTGGTGATTCCTTTTGGGCACCTATTGTTGCTTGACGGCTCAAAGCAAGATGAAATTTGATGAAACTTTCCAAAATAAGTTCGTTTAGTGTTCTAACACCCTCCGCGCAATCCCGCTTCAAAATTTCGAGATTTCCGTTCAGGACGGTTTTCGCCAATTTCTGACAGTTGAGCAGCAACTGCATAGTTATGACAATACTCATTTGAAAGATCTCGTTGAGCTCTACATTTGTGCTTTTGGAAGCAAGTTTCTAGCTCTTTTCTAGTGTGAGATATAGCCGATTTTCTTATTTTCACGTTGAAAAGTTGTCATTTTTGCAGAAATCAAATAATCCACGATTTCTTGAGCTACGCAAGCCGTAAAATTTGACTAAGGGTGCCGATTTGAAGGTCTCGTCGAGGCCGATTATCCAAATCATGATAGTCTTCCAACTGCTATCCCGTGAGCTGTTATCATAAAAAATGTAGTTTTTGCAAAAACATGACCAAATTTTTCCCAGCGATTGTGGAGCATTTACTATGCAAGCTAGAGGGTTGCCACTTACTAGACGTGTTTTACACAAAAATACCCAGGGACCCTTATTTAGATGCCCCGATTGCTGCTTTCTAGCTAAAGTGGCCGCTTGCTTAATTTGGGAAAAGTAGGCAAAATCCAGGTTGCGCAAACATTTTAGCTAATTTCTTCATAACGAAGAGTGATTTCATGATAATTAAAAAAGGGTCCTCAGCTATTTGATAGTAGAATCGAATGATCTAGCCGATGCCTCACGAAAAAATTTACTTTAGTCTGCAAAAAATCTGGAAAAGTAAAGTACTTCGAAAATCCAGGAAAATAGTTTCCGAAAACTGAAGTTAGTTTCATTGCATTCATTAGAAAGAGAAAATATTAAGCTCCATTTTGATATAATAATGACTTCTTAACTTCAAGTAATGAATGAGTAATAAGGGTTCAAAGTTGATGTCTCCAAAAGGAATCACCACCTTAACTCCATAGGTTTTTAACTCTGCACGCGTTTCCTGAAGAGGACAGAGTTAAAGCGAGTTAATTTTAACTCTTGATGAATCCACGCGGAGCTAAAATTTTTAACTCTTTCTAGCCTGCAAGGTTAAAATTTACTCTTTTAACTCTTTCTTGAAAAGGATCGAGTTAGTTTTAACTCTACTTTACCCTTTCTTGAAAAGGCCCCAAGAGTAGTGTTTGAGGCCGGCCGGGGTTTCACCGGCCGGCTGCCGGCCGACCGCCGGCCGGAGGATCGCCGGCCGGCGGCCGGTAACCCGAAAGCCGGCCGGCGGCCGGCCGGCCGGCAGGCTACCGGCCTGGAGCAGTTTGCAGTGCAGTTGTTATAACTGCTAAGATAATTTATTTTCGGATATTATCTTAGAAAAATAGCACAGCATAGCATAAAAAATTAGCAAAACTAGATTTGGAGTCCATTTTAAGCTTAGTTGCCCTATTTTGTAAATTTCTGATTGGTGATTTGTATCCCAGCCGGCGGCCGGCCGGCGAGCAAACGTCTTCGGCCGGCGGCCGGCCGCCGGCCGGCATCAGCCGGCCGGCCTCAAACACTACCCAAGAGTAGCTAATTGTATGCGTTATTAGTGTAAAAACTTTGGCAAAATGCGTCAAAATAGACTCTGTTGACCGATCCACATAAATCTGCCCGGCAACACTATTATTTATTACCTTAATGCTGCTGTTTGGACCTAAACTTTGAATGACCTTGGATTAAGAGTTTGTGTTATCCCAAGTTTTTGGAGCTAAGTTTTTCCTGGAGAATCTTTCATATTCTCGCTGCCACGTGATTTTTGGTGATCCGCCCCCGCATGCCAAATCCAAATCTCGTTAGTTACTCATCTACAGCAGACCATTTCGTTACTATTAGCCTTGAAACGTTATCTATATATCTCAATCAATTTAGAGGCCTTTTCTGCATGCCATAGAGACATTTTATGTCATATTTACCATGCCAACAAACTTACTAGTCCGTTGAAATCCTGTCTGCTTATCGCCCATATATGGGCGACGGCATACTGTTCCAAACCGGCCATCGCCCATATGTGGGCGAGAGGCAGCGAGAGTGTTAAGGACATAATTTCCAAGACGGTTTGTGCACCTCAGCTTAAGTTGCTGTTCTGTATCCTGTCCGTATGTTCGCTATTGCCTGAGGTCATACCCCGTATCAGATGATTGATATTGTTGGAAAATAAGAGCAGTTTGCGGACTTGGCCGGCCCGCGGACCGATGTGGCTTTGCAGAAAAGCCCAGCCTTCAGTCAACGGCTCGCGACAGTCCGGCCGGGCCATCTGGGGTCGCAAAGTTTTACGGGCCGAACTGTCATCGTTAAAAATGGCCCTGACGGCTCAGTAATTGTCAACTTGGTTCATGACCATTTTCCTTTATGCGATCCAGGTTAGGCTTTCCTTTTGTTTGGTTTTCACTGAACAGATGATTGCAATTAATCTTATTCAACTTGTTTGGTAGATATGTGGATCGCTATGTAGGATTCAGAAATGAGGTGGACGCTCGAAATGTGAGTAAAGTCGGCTCTGCCTTAAAATGGTCCATTTGTTAATTATGGGAAGGTGGACATGAGCGTGATGAAGTTGCTATGAAGTAAGGGTCGCCTTTTAGTGCGTACACAAGACGTGCTGAGCATGTGAAAAGGGATGTATTATGCAAATTAACTGAATGTTGTCTCATGTTGTCAAATTATTTTATGAAGCAGCAGTTACAACATTGTTGTTGCAAAAACTCTTAATCTTAAATATATTGAAACTTTGACTGAGCATAGCTGAAAAGTTTTGTCTATACGGCTGGCAGAAAGCCATATTGGTGAAAAGAGCAACTGAAGAATTTAGACCTCGAAACACCATTATAGTTGCCTGAACGCTGAGATTAACGTACATGGTATTGAAATATAGATTAATAGAGTCATCAAGTGGTATCTGAAAAGCATACGTTTAGTAGATTGATAACCTTCTGTATTGCCGTTCTTATACTTAGGACAATCCAAGGGATGGTGCAGACAACATTCAGTATGACTATTCCACTAACTAAACGGAAAAGCCTTTTCTGTTTTTTGCTATGACTTTCGTGCCCAACATTACCTGCAGCTCCCTGCGCCTTCTCTGCCAGCGTCAACTTTTGAATGCAGAAATATGCATGTAGTGAAAATCCCACTTGCAGACATAAACCGATAAAATTTGATGTGAAATAAACAGTCCCCCAAATGAGTTCCCTTACACCATCAAGACTTGAATAATATGAAGAATCCTCCCCATCGGCTCCTTTACGTCCATCCTCGTAACCACCAAGAGTTGCAGCAATCCTCAATTTATAGGTAATTGATTGGAAAACATAATTAACACAGAAAAGGCAAACTACTACGATTACACAGGTAACAACCAGCGCTAATGATAGTCTCGATTTTGAGTAAGTTCTATAAAGTAAGGGCTTAGTAATAGCTACCCACCTATCTGTACTGAGCAGTACATGTGCAATCTGATCTAACGTAGAGACTGTTGGATCTAGAAAGACAGCGAAAAAGTTCAAACCGTAACTCCCATCACATAACGGACCGGCTTCAAATGCTCTCATTAAAAACGGAATATCCAGTGCAGAAGTGACGGCAAGAATAACTCCTAAGATATCCGTTATTGACTCGACTGAATGGTGAAGAGAAGCACTTTTGGCTTCAATATCCTTGGATAAATATTTATGCAAGACTACTAAATTTAGCGATGAACACACAATCGCAAATGGAGCCAGAAAAAATAAGAAAAATATTTTGCAACTGACAACAATAAATTTTGAAGCGTATCTAAGTCTAGGTACCTCCTGGTGTACTCTGAAGTGATGTAACTACGGTAGGATAGGATACAAAATATACGAGGTGAAATTTCATTGTATACAGCCAAAGCAAGAACGTTTGCTTCCAGGAGCATCTTCCATACACCAACGGGCCGCAGTATCTGACATAGTTAGACTCCATCGATGCAAGTGGTGCAAGTCTGTCATAGCCGTTTTCATAAAGGTTCCGCTTGGTCATATTCTTGCAGATACGGTTTGTGTTATCCAGACTAAATCCCCGTTCTAAATGTTCTAGAGAACACGAACGCCTTGGACACAATTGCTTTTCCCTCATCAGATTAGTGCTGAAACAGAATTCGTTTCGGAAGTGAAGCACTTGGATGCACAAAATTCTGCAATACGCGTCGCAGCACAATGGAAAGGTTAGAAAGGTACTCAACTCAAGTAACACAATGTTGTACCAGTGTAGTAATTTAGCTTTTTTTACATTGATACCTACTCCTGTTCTTTTCCTAGTTTATAAATCCCACAATGCACAATCACAGCATGTGTCTAACTTAACGTGGTGCAGGCTGGGAGGCTGGCTCCCTAATCTACGTTGCTGAAGCAAACAGATGCCTGTATACTTCAGCAGTGTGTACAGCTCAGGAGACAGATTGTCTCTAACCCAGAAAGCTCTACTTTAATGCTGTTGCTATTGCTGAATGATATTGCTGCCAACTAAAATTGAAATTTGTCAACGAGTATCAGTCAGCTGCCACATAAATGAGTAAGGTTTCATCAGTTAAACATAGGTTGAATCGTTCTACAAGCATTTTACAACACACCTTTAGTGTTGTTCACTAATTTATACAACGTGCGTCGTATGGGAAACCCTTTTGCATTGCACTCGTGCCCCATTGTCGGAGATTCTCACTTGTGACGTGTATATGTCAGTGAATGCTCGTTAAGGTGCGCTATAAAGTATTCTTATGCTTATTAGATAGATTTTAACTTAGATTTGAACTTTCATGAAGGCTTTGCATTATCATATTCAGATTATGTCGATGCCGATTGCCCATTTTGTCTTACCATCAAGCATGGCGAACAAACTTACTAATTATCGCCAACTGTTAAATTAGGTTCATATGTAAAGGAATCCTGTTTTGCAACCAGCAGCCGAACAGTTTCTGAAGCTTTAATTTGATCTAGACTTTGACATTCTGTCGGTCTTAGTTGACAGAAAAGCCTACAATCACAATAATAGTCAATGAACTTATAGACATTTGGTTCAGTTTGTTCATTTGGTCGAGAAAGTTCGTGAACTTAGCTACATGTTTCTAATGACGGCTACCTTGCTAACGAAATTATAAAATATAAAAAGTCAAATAAGCTACCTTAACATATAACGTTGAACAAAATGTGATCAAAGACAAAAGATGAGAAACCAAAGCAAACAGTCTACGAAAGTATGAATTATGATATTAATGGCATGTTTCAGAAATTTCTAGCATTTCCAGGTAAATTGGAAATAATATTGGAGAAAGGTGGTGGTGCATCTAGTGATGTTTCAGGCGCCCCATTTATGGATCTTTTCCACAATCCCCCCCTCAAAACAAACAGGTTGGATTGGGGGTTATTGGGTGATTCAAATGCGTTCATATTTTGGTAGGGTGCTACCTGAGGCTCAGCGATTTCAAAATTGTAAAAAATTTCAAATTTTTACAAAATTTAAAATTTTTAAAATTTCAAAGTTTCAAAATTTTTTAGATTTTCCGATAGAATCGATGATGGTGAGTATTTTCCCTTCTTGCACCAACATCTGAAAATGCTTCCTGCGATCGCTACAGCGGATCTAACTGCCAAGATCAAAAGAACTTGCCGCCAATAGGAACATGATTACTGTTGTATATATACAGGCGGCGTTTTCCTTTGATCTTTACAGTTAGAACCGCTGTACAGATCGCAGGAAGCATTTTCAGATGTTGGTGCAAGAAGGGAAAATACTTACCATCATCGATTCTATCGGAAAATGTAAAAAAAGTTTAAATTTTGAAATTTTAAAATTTAAAAAATTTTTAAAAATTTGAAATTTTTTTACATTTTTGAAATCACTGAGCCTCAGGTACCACCCTACCAAAATATGAACGCATTTCAATCACCCAATAAGCCCAATCCAACCACTTTGTTTTGAGGGGGGATTGTGGAAAAGATCCCCATTTATTTTCAGTTTCAGTTTCAGATTCAGTTTCAGGTGTGCTAATTGAGGATTTTCAGTTTCATTTTCAGGCGGCTGCTCGTCGGAATTTCAGATTCAGATTCAGTTTCAGTTTCAGGTCTCATTTTATCTGATTTTCAGATTCAGTTTCAGGCCTCACTCAAATTATTTTCAGTTTCAGTTTCAGTTTCAGGCCGAGAGTAAAATTTTATTTTCATATTTTTCACTAGTGAAATTTTAACTTTAATCATTATGGAACGTCTTAAAACACATTATTTTTATTAGCTTGTGGTATAATCATTAAAACTTTAGCAAAAATTCAACATCACAATAAAAAGTAAAAGTGTTTAGTTCAATATATATATATATATATATATATATATATATATATATATATATATATATATATATATATATATATATATATATATATATATATATATATATATATATATATATATATATATATATATATATATATAAACTTCTGTAAAATTTGTGACTGCTATAGTCAGTTTTGCGAGAATGGAATGTATGCAGTTATGCCTGCATAAATCTACTAGAAAGTAGAAATTTATTTTGAAATAAGAGTACAACAGCACAACATTAACATTGCTTGCAATTCTTTAAAATGCATATGTTCGAGCTGATAATAATTTCAGAAAACACATCATCTGAAAATGGTATTTTCAGGCTAAGCGTAGTCTGAAATTACAATTTTCAGGCTAAACGTTGTCTAAAATTACAATTTTCAGTCTTAGCGTAGACCTAAATCGACTGATACTTTCAGGTCAAGCAAGAGCTGAAATTATTTGCAGATTCAATGGTGGACTGAAATTATTTCAGTTTCAGTTTCAGGCCTGTTCCCTTCAGAATTTCAGTTTTAGTTTCAGGCGGCAGATCAAGATAATTTCAGTTTCAGTTTCAGTATTAGTTTCAGTCGTCGATTTTTTGTATTTTCATTTTCAGTTTCAGACGTCGAGCTCTACTATTTTCAGTTTCAGTTTCAGTTTTAGGTGCTGAAACTGAAATATGTACTGACTGAAAATATTTTCAGTTTCAGTTTCAGGTGCTGAAACATCACTAGGTGCATCTCGTTACAGTTAAACCGTTATGTTACAAATTGATTTAATGACAAATTTTAGTTTTATTGACTCTATTTCTTATTGACTCTCATCATCTAACTATTTTGTTGACTCTCATCAGTACAGACAATGCAACATCTACATACTGTTTGTTTACATTACCTCAAGTAGATAAAACAAACTCCAACATGAAGAAGATGCATGTTGCTTTGCTTTTCTAATGTCCTCTTCTCCACTTAAAAATAAAATGTACATTAAAAAAGTCTGGACTATCCAGCATTCAAGCATTAGTTATTATTCCCTGATTGAGTTTAGTTCATTTACCTTTGATTTACTGAGATTCTCTACGTCTAGGTAACATTAGTTATAATTTGTACAAACTTGTAGTTTTCCTTAATTTTGCCTTTACTTATAATTGATAGCTAACGAAGAAATAATCTATTTTCAGGATTTCAATAAAAACCGTTAAGTGTGCCAGTTAAGTGTTAATGCCAAAATACAACAGCTTTATTTTCCGATTAGCCATAGATTATATAAGCTACATATAGGCCATAATTCAATATTTAATAGTATTGTTGCTAGTGTTGTGCATGGGCCGGCCAACGGCCAACAGCCAACGGCCAACTGGCTGGCCGTTGGCCGTTGGCTGGCCAATGGCCGAGTGCTGGCCAAGCTCAAATTTACTGATCTTGTGCGTTAACTGTGTTGAAAAATTTAATTTTGCTGCATAATATCGTAAACATGTTGCTGTATAAACGTTACGTTAGATACAGTACTACAGATTTTCACTTTGATGTTGACAATTTTTATCGTTATTAGCGTTATTTTACAATTAAATTTGCTAATTGCATGCAAATCTTAAGTGTGCTAACAACGTAGTTTTTAAACTTGTCTGGCGTTGAACGTCTCATCACTTTATTGCGGCCCTCCATCAAAATTAAAACAGAGTTATCGTGGGTTGGAGCTAAATGTTTGGAAAAACTATTTTACAAATATTGTAAATTGTAAATTATACTATTGAAATAAAGTTTAATTAAGTTGACGCCTAACTAAGCACGGTAGACAAATAAAAATAGCAAATTCCAATTCCACGTTGACAAATAGCTAAAGAACGGCCAATAGCTTACGGCCAAGAAACAACCAACGGCCAACGAGCGGCCAACGGCCAACCAGTTGGCCGTTGGCCATTGGCCGGCCAACGGCCATTGGCCGGCCATCGGCCAACGGCCAATTGGCCCGCCAACTTCAAACTCCGGCCAAGCCAAGCCAAGCCAACCATGGAAATTTTCGGCCAATCTCAACACTAATTGTTGCTAGTGTCAAATGAAAGAACAAACGAAACTAAGATTGTCACTACAGCACCTCCGACCCGAAAAATTCAACTTTCAAAATTCAAATTCAACCTGATATGGGTCATCAGCAAACAACGCGTAAAACTGAAAATGTTAAGCCAATTACCTTAAATCGTTGCAAAATTGTTGAGCTGAGCTGTTCCATATAACAGTATTGTTCTGTTCGATACCTTTAAAAGTTTAGATATGAGATTTTGAGACTTAGATGCTGTGAAATATACAAGCTGCAAAATGCGTTCCAGAACAAACACTTCATACTAGCTCAACTTAATTAATGGGAGCTTTTGGGATCAAGCAGCTTTGATTATTTGACACCATTGCCACATGTTTAACAAATCTATTACAGTAAAGTTTGACGAAGTGAAACCCAGAGTTCAAAGATTTTCTTGCTATTTCAAGCAAAGATCCTGTATCTCGCAAAACGTTATTAGTTTCAATGTGAAATATGAATCCAAATTAGCTCCACCGAGATTCCCCCACTGAAAAACCATCTGGTCAGAGAGCATTGACGAAATTTGGTTTTGTATGCACCAGAGGAAAAATTCAAAAAATCAGCAAAAGCCTCATTTTTGTTGGAGTTAAAATTTTGCTTCCCCGACGAAGTTGGCAGACTTTGCTACTTGCAGCAGCAAACAGGAAGATGCAAACTAGTGCCGGGCGGATTCAAAAAACGCAAGCATTAAACTCAGTGATGGCATGGCTAGACTGTTAGCTTTAATGTTTTTACCAAAGACACCAAAGCTACATTGGCATCCTACATTCGTTTTGCCAACAGTGTTGCTATGCAGATGAAGGATGTGGATGAAACTTTGGTGTCGGCCCTGCATCGGATGTTATGTAGCTTTTATTTACTGTCAAGCCAACGGTGTAGCTATGCAGATGTAGGATGTAGAATGTAGATTTTTTGTAAATTCAAAGTCTTTGTAAAAAATATGGAAAAGCTCAGCAATCAACTTTTATTTTACGTACAATTTGTTCCCAATCTACAGTTCTTTGAAAAGTTGCCAAACATCTTGGAACACGATATCCATTACTGCGTCAGTGGTGTTTGTCTCTCAACTCTAATAAATGCATTCATGATCAGTGCTATTGATAATCTTTGAGCACAGAATAAGTTTCCCAATAAAACCTGATAGCTTTTAAAATGAAAATCGAAGACAAAAAGACAACTAGAAATCTGCCATATCTAACTAGCTAATTGTAGAATTTAATCCTTTATGCCCGGTCGTGCTATATGGCCCAGGTGGCTATATTCGAACTCCATTGCCTTGAGCACTGGTCAGTTTCCGGTTAGCAGTCTCAACATTTGCTCCTTTTGTTTTCAACACATTGACTCCATTTTTGAAGCACATTTCCACGCCAACTGGAAAAATGGAGTTTCTGTAGCTTTCCGCTGACAATGATAATTTTAGAATAAAGGTCGAGTATTGGTGACCATGTGCGCAGTAGTGGCTTGCATTATGAATACGGCCCGTCCCCGGCCCTACTACTGAAACTCACGGGTGGGAGCCTCGGGCCGACTGTATCGCAGCTTAAGAGTTTTGGGAGATTTTACTGGATAGTTTTAACTTAAATTTATGATATTTTCAGCTTTAAAGGTTTTGTGCTTATCGGTCATATTTTGTTCTTCCTTTAAAGTAACATTGTTTACCAGCTATTAAAATGTTGTATTCCACTTCTGCTACTATGGCATTCTACTATAACTAGTTTTAATACCAGATGTCATTTCAATCTCACTGGTTGCCTAATTGTTAAGGTGAAGATTTCATGGAATTTATTTAATTTATTGCATTTGTATTGGAAAACTTATTGCGTCTCATTACAGATATGGTAGCGCCATAGACAACGCTTTTAATACAGGAATAGTTTTGAATCAGAAACTTTTAAATCACTGAATGCAACAATTTGGGAGCATGATTAATATCAAATCTTCCAATTAATTTGCGCAGTGTTACGCTTACCAATACCATACCAATACCAATCCGAATTTCGATGATAACCTTACACTTTTTTGAAATTTTCATTTTTTGGAAAAAAACTGGGCCGGTTTGAGCAGACCTAGGAAAGCTTTTCAAGGGCCCAGCTGGTCCGCAAATTAATTCCGTGCAATTCCGCTTCATAGGGTCATATGAATACGACCCATTCCCGGCTCTAGTACTGAAACTCACGGGTGGGAGCCTCGGGCCTACTGTATTGCAGCTTAAGAGTTTTTACTTTTTTTACATAGGAGATTTTACTGGATAGTTTTACCTTAAATTTATGATATTTTCAACGTTAAAGGTTTGTGCTTATCGGTCACGTTTTGTTCCCACTTTAAAGTAACATTGTTTACTAGCTATTAAAATGTTGCATTCTACTTCTGCTACTATGACATTCCACTATAATTGTTTTAGTACCAGATGTCATTTAAATCTCACCGGTTGCCTAATTGTTAAGGTGAAGATTTCATGGAATTTATATAATTTATTGCATCTGTATTGGAAAGCTTCTTGCATCTCATTACAGATATGGTAGCGCCATAGACAACGCTTTTAATACAGGAATAGTTTTGAATCAGAAACTTTTAAATCACTGAATGCAACAATTGGGGAGCATGATTAACATCAAATCTTTCGATTAATTTGCGCAGTGTTGCGTTTACCACATTGTAATACCAATCCGAATTTCGATGATAACCTTACACTTTTTTTAAATTTTCATTTTTTGGAAAAAAAACTGGGCCGGTTTGAGCGGACCTAGGAAAGCTTTTCAAGGGCCCAGCTGATCCGCAAATTAATTCCGTGCAATTCCGCTTCATAGGGTCATGATAGCCTTTATGTTGGAAGATCAAGTGGTCCACGGATCCCATTGATCGGGTCTCAGAGCTCAGAGAGCAACACACAGGCTGCTGAAAGTGTTGCAGTCGGAAGAGCCGGACCACCTTCTTGTTTTTAATTGGCTTATTGTTTATTATTCTATTTTTTATAGTTTTATTGACAAGTCTGTGCAACTACAAAAAGGAAATTCAAATCCACTAGCTGTGACTCCAATACTAAAGATAACGAATAACATACAATAGCAAATTGTACAATTCAAAAAAGTGTTGCCAAATATGCATTGGAGAATTCCGGACTGTTACTTCTAGGATCTGGATCGGGCTCGCGTATTTTTGACTTTAAATGCGCTGTTGAAAGTCATTTAGATTTGATAGGATAACATCATTTAGGCAGGAAAACATTTCAGAAAATATGAGTATATACTGGAAAAATCAGCTTTAATCAGCCAGACTTAGCACTGTAGTCACCCTAAACTTGCAGTCAATCGAATCCTCTAACCAACACCTACAACTTAGCTCTTCAGCATATTCTTTGATTCGCTATGGTTTTAAGAGTTAAAGCGAAAAATAAGTTTCAAGTTACAAAATTGACCATTTTTCGAAAAATCAAATAAGCCATAATTTTGACAGCATCAAGACAGCTTTGACAGCTGGTCCATCGGTCAAGTATTGTCCACACCTGTAGTCCCATAGAACATGTTATGCCCAATCAAGAACTCTCTTCTACATATCTGCTTAAGCACAGCAACGAAAATATGATATTGTGAAAATAGCAACCTGCTTTGTTCTGAAAATGAATTTCTCTCGACTCAAGCAAGCAATTCGAATGCGGCATTACACATGCATTTTTGGAACAATTGCCGACGGCTATTTTTCAGGGTTTGCGTCTTATGTTTAGATGGAATATGCGTCCAACCTTGAAACATTTAATCCAAATCAGAGAAATTAACATTTATCTCGATATATTGTGTGTTTGTGTTGGTTTATGCTTGTTAAGTAGTAATACTAATAACACATCAATAACAAATATCAAATTGGCAAATTCCAGTACCAAATTTGTAAAGTCTTAGTATAAGCAATACATAACATTTGTATATAAAATATACGAGCGTGAGAGCTGTAATGCCCCCTGTTAAAACGGTTAAATTGCAGGTACATGCTCGGCACGCTAACAGCTGATCACCCTCACAAACGTGTACCTGCAGCACAAAACAGAGAACCTGCCAGCTGGCACATATCTTATAATGTGTACTTTTATATAAGTAGCAAATATCCAAGTACGCAAATTTGTAAAATGCAAATGCCACACGAATGAAAAGGTTCAAATGTTTATGTGCTTATAGGTTAGTGCGAGAACTAAGCTCCATACAAATATGGTGAGACAAACTTGGGTCTGGCATACCACATCGTTCCAATGGAAAACCAATGGGCTGTGGAATTAAACTAAAACTCTGTTCATGAAGTGGTCGTTTGTTTAGTTGATTTCACAACTGAGACAGCATTAAACCACTTAGTTTTGAAGGTTTGGTTAACCACAGCTACGAAGACCCGTCTATATGGTTTGCAGAACGCTATATTTAGAAAAAGGGCTAGTGAAGTATTCAGACCACGAAATACTATGATTAGAGCCTGAACTGCATTATTAAAGTACATCACGTTGAAAAACAATTCCACCGCTACTTCAACGGGCATATTAAAAACTGTAATTAGTAAACTGAAGAATTTTTGTATCGCCATTCCTATGGTTAATGTTATCCAAGGAATGGTACAGACGATATTCAAGGCGACTGTGCTGCTGACTAGGCGAAAAAGCCTCTTCTGCTTTTTGGTATCACTTTTCTGACTAACAGGTTGCAACACCGTCGAAGGGGTTAAATTTGTTTTCTTTCGAATGGAGAAATAGGCATGTATCGAAAAACCTACCTGTAGACATAAACCCAAAAAATTCGAAGCAAAATAAATGACTCCCCAAACAATTTCCCTGATACCGTCAAGGTTTTCAAAATAATTAGGGCTTTCGCCACCAGGTCGTACACTGCCACCTTCGTTAAGTTTCAGAATGATAGCTATCATAAAGTAAAAGATGACTGATTGGAAAGCAAAACTCATACAGAAAACACAAACCAGTACGGAGACACAAGTGCCAACAATTATAAATGGCAATTTTGACTTGGAGTATGTTCTGTAAAATAAAGGTTTAGTGATTGCCAGCCATCTATCTACACTCAGCAGTACGAGTGCAATCTGATTTAATGTAGAGACTGCAGGGTCAGCTAGGCTAGCCAAAAAATTAAAGGCATAGTCCCCTCGACACAGCGGACCCGTTTCCAGGGCACTCATTAAAAGCGGAAGGTTCAGCACAGAAATGGCTGCAAGAATGACTCCCATGATATCGGTTGCTGACTCGATAGAGTGATAGAGAGAAGCACTTTTCATGTCAGCATCTTTTGATAAAAGCTTACGTAAAACTATTATGTTCAGCGTAGAAAACAGTACCGCAAATGGCGCCAAAAGTAGTAAGAAAAATATTTTGCAAATTACCTCCATGAATTTGGAGGTATACCCACGTTTAGCTCGTGGTGTACTTTGAATAGATGTAATCACGGTTGGGTACGACGTAGAGTACACAAGCAGGTATTTTAAAGAGTACAACCACTGCAGGAACTTTTGCGACCAGGAACATCTTCCATAAACAAGCGGCCCACAGTAAGTGACAAAGTGAGATTCCATCGAGACAAGCGGGGCAAATCTGTCGTAGCCATTAATATAGAAACTTTTCAAAGTAATATTGTCGCAAATAAGCTTAGTTTCATCCAAGCTTAAGCCCCTTTCTACATGTTCTAAAGCGCAGGAACGCATTGGGCAACTTCTTTTTTCACAAATTAATTTATTGCTGAAACAGTACCATTTTAAACCTTAACTTTTTGGAATTGCAGTTTAATATCAACAGTAAAAGCAAGAGTCCATAATTTATTCCTTTATATTATAGAAGAAGAGTAAGCCACTAGAGGGCTTCTCTTATTGGCATTGCGTAACGGTGCTCCGACCTCAATCCGCGAATGTTCCCCCGTTTGGTGGGGGGTCGACAAGCATACCCCCTCCCCGTTTGGTGGGGGGGGTGGTAGGCAGAATGGGGTCCCCGTTTGGGGGGGTCGCCAAGTCAGGCTAAGATTGCTTGAATCTGATTGGCTGTTGGCGACCCCCCCCCCAAACGGGGACCTCTCATTCCTACCCCCCCCCCAAACGGGGACCTCTCATTGCTACCCCCCCCCCCAAACGGGGACCTCTCATTGCTACCCCCCCCCCCCCCAAACGGGGACCTCTCATTGCAACCCCCCCCCCACCAAACGGGGACCTCTCATTGCTACCCCACCAAACGGGGACCTCTCTTTGCTACCCCCCCCCCACCAAACGGGGACCCATTTTCGAATAGAAGAAAAACTACCGTAATCCTCTGCTCTACCCCCCCCCCCACTAAACGGGGAGGGGGTCTCTGCAATCTGATTGGCTGTTGGCTACCCCCCCCCCCACCAAACGGGGGCCTCTTTTCCGCTATCCCCCCCCCCCACCAAACGGAGGGGGGTATGCTTTGTCGAAGAGAGCTACCCCCCAACAAAGGGGGGAACATTCGCGTATTGTGGTCGGAGCACCGTTACGCAATGCCAAGAAGAAGAGCCCTCTAGTGGCTTACTCTTCTTCTTATATATAGTGCAATTATGCACTCTTGGTAAAAGCATTGCGGACATTGAATATAGGAACCCCTGAATTAAATAATCCCATCGATATATTATTATTATTATTATTATTATTATTATTATTATTATTATTATTATTATTATTATTATTATTATTATTATTATTAAATATCTTAGTATTATGTAATTTGGCTGCTACTGAGCTGGCAAAACTACTGGCCATGCAAATACAAGTACAAATACAGTAATTAGGTACTTGTACATTGCGTTTCTGTAGTGCCTTTGCTGTTCCAAAACCGGTTTAAATCCCTTGAACGAAACTACAAATCCGTCCTGCTCTAACCTGAATAAAATACGTGCAAATGAACTAAAGCATAGGCTCCACACTGTTCCTGTAATAACAGTAATTATTTTGTCAACGCTTAGCCATGATCAATGATTAAGAAGTGTGAAGGAACTTACTAAATATCGCCAACGGTCAAATTTGGTTCGTTGTACGCTGTAAAATTTGGATTGTTAACCACCATTCGGACAATTTCTGAAGTTCTGATATGATTTAGACTTTGACTTCCTGCCTTTGTTATATGCCAACTAAATGAAGAACAATGAGCAGTGGTTATTGTCTAATTTTGGACATATTAGGTTACAAATAAAATATGTATGAGCCAGGTGTATAATTGCCTCATATGCAAAAGGGCATTTGCACATGGGACAAAGATCTTTTGCCGCAAAACGAAATTTAAGTCATTCTTACTTCAAACGTTTGTTAATTAAAAATGTTTTAATCTTCATTTGACTACATCAATGACAGAAATCGGTACCAAAAGTTTGAAGCTCGAAAATTAAAACGTTAAAATTTGTAGATTAGAAACTTCTGAAGTTGTAAATTTTTGTAGAGTTTGGTATTTTTCGACGGCCATTTCTAAAAGCCAACTTTAAATATTAAATATCCGAAACCTTGAAAATTAGATTTCTCGTTAAAATTAAATGCGTTTGTCAATCTAAAGCTTAAACCATACTAACCAAAAATAGTAAATTTAAAAGTTAGAAAATTTCAGATATAGATAATTTAGTTTTTGAATTTATTATCCTTGCTAATCACGAATACCAAAAATAGATATAAAAAATAATTAGCGCCGGTTTGTTTACGTGTCTAGGAATGTCATATTTTTACACAACACCAAACAGATGTTAATCAATCAATATATTTGTAAGCTAAAAGACTTTGTGCACGTCAATGTACAAACGTTTGCAAAAAATTTTAAATTTTCATAATTTCCAAATATTCGTCAACGATGTTCCCACCTTCAAAAATTTCAAACTTCAAAAGATTCAAATCTAGAAATTTCAACTTTCTGGACAACGCCAAACGAATCTAAAATTTCCAAATTTCCAAATATTCGTTAGCGTAATTCACCTTTTCGAACTTCTAAAACTTTAAAACTTTAAAATTTCATCTTTTTACTTTTCGATGTTCAGTCTCAGTAATTAGTAACAATTTCTAATATTAATGTAGTTAAACAAAATGTTCGATTAACAAGCGTTTGACATAAGAGAAATGTCCGGGGAATTTTTGGGTCATCCTAATTTCTTGGTGCAAGCAACTAAAAATTAGAACTTAGGAACGAACAAGGACCTAAATTCTAAATCCAAACCAATATATATAAAAATTATAAATTAAAATTTAGGAACTTTTACAAATGGTAAAGCTTTAATGTGTTTTAAACTTTAGACCACGTATTTGTCTTAATTCCATAATGTTTAAAATCTGCTAGCATTATCTTGCAAACAATGCATCTTTTAGCACTAAGAAATTAGGCTTTAGATTCTAGCGCTGAGAATTTAGGCATTATTGTTTGAAAGCTCGCCCAACTAAACAGCCAATCAGAATGCTACTTGCAGCCAATGAAATCGTAGTGCTATCCAATAAAAGTAAAGCTTCCTCTTCGGTCGCTTATAGTCTGTTATGACAGAATTATATACGTCATCTCGTTGTTTTACGAACAGGTAATCAACGACATGACCTTGACAAAGCTGGTGAAATCTTTAGGTTTGATCATGGCATTGAACTATTGAAGACACACACACTTTATGAACTGCAAAATGTTTGATGCGAATAAGCCTAAGTCAGTCAGTAAGAGCAGTTTCGCGGTACTTCGTTGTTGTTAGTTTAAATCGCACTGACGAAACAGCTTTTCCTAATCTGAAGTGAAGAATGGAATGCCACAAGTTTACTATAGAGTTACAAGTTTATATCTGGTCTCTTAACGCTTAGTCTCTTATTTGGCACTATTTACCTGATCCCACATTCCAAACTTTGTCGCAGATTCACAGAATGCTTTCTCATAATGACATTGTTCTTTATAGGCATCACTTTTTCTGCTGTGACAAATCCAGAATAACCTTCCTTCCATTAACTTTCCTCAGATTGGCAGCATCAAGAATGCTTTTAATGTAACGTCGAGTCGTCAACCCGCTTTTGCTTCTAACCACGAAGTTGCCTAGTGAATAACGTACACACTTTAAAACGCTTCACTGATGTATCAGAAAACCAGTTATCACCAGGATGTAGAATTTTGAGTTTTCCCAATATTTCCTTGATAATCATTCCATATATCGTAAGCCACGATTGAAGAATTTCTGGATCAACATGATTCATATCTGGTTAAAAACTGTACAAATGCTGGTAGTTTTTTTGAACATTATAGCAAAAAATATTTTTGATTTTAAAGTTTAACAAGAATTCCCATCCAACAACAGAAAAAATAATAAACGCTGGCATTGCTGTTATTTTATTTTAAAAGTTTTCATTTTAATTAGGCTTTGAGGAGATTAACTGTTAATTTTGCTGCAATTCAACCTAGAAAAGTCATCCAATTATTTGCATGTGCTCGTTTTTGAAGTTTGCGGGGGGGGGGGGGGGAAGGGTTTTAGATGTGAAAAACAAAACCCGCCTTTACTTAGTTAATCCGAACAGCATTCCTAGTACTCACTACCAGAGCAAATACAAACGAAACAGTTCGCACAGAAATTTCCTGTAAGCTATTATTTTCGATAACTATCGTTGTGATTTAATTGGCTGCAAGCAGGAATCTGATTGGCTATTTTAGTTGGGCGAGCTTTCAAACAATAATGCCTAAATTCTTAGCGCTAGAATCTAAAGCCTAATTTCTTAGTGCTAAAAGATGCATTGTTTGCAAGATAAAATGCTAGCAGATTTTAAACATTATGGAATTAAGTCAAATATGTGGTCTAAAGTTTAAAACACATTAAAGCTTTACCATTTGTAAAAGTTCCTAAATTTTAATTTATAATTTTTATATATATTGGTTTGGATTTAGAATTTAGGTCCTTGTTCGTTCCTAAGTTCTAAATTTTAGTGGCCTGTATCAAGAAATTAGGATGACCCGAAAATTCCCCGGACAGAGAAACTACACAGAATTCCTAATATTTCCATATGTGGCAAAAGATCTTTGTCAAATCTGCACATGGGGCAAAGAAGTTGGCGCATATTCATATTTGACTGAAATTCCAGCCCCATATGGGGCAATTTTACACATGGTCCGTAACATGTCCAGAGGAATAACATATGAATGAGAAAGAAGAGATTTTATATATACCTATATAAAATGATATATACGTAAGCGATGGGTTAAATGAATGAACAACTCATTTTACAGGCGAACATTATTTTAGTGCAAATTATTCAAATGTTTAACAGAAAAGACAGATTAACAGCTGTGGTGCTACAGCAATAGTTTAGTAGTAGTATAGGAGACATCAAATGGGAGCTCTTTGTACAGGTGTATCTTTGGATTCATTCTGGCTTTGACGAATAGGGTCATTAATCATACAGGTAAGGTCATTAATCATGGAGGCAGATGTCTTTCAAGGTCATTATTGGCCAATTTTCTTAGCTTGGATTTAAGCTTTGTAACATTGTATTAAATTTTTTAACACAGTGTTATTGACTTTGTCTACGTATTTGCCTAGTTAATTTACCTGCCTATGTATTCAACTAGTTAGCTTACCTGCCTAATTAGTGTTTATTAATTTATATGCCTAATTAAGTACGTAAATTAATTAAGTAATATTTTCAAACTTTTTTATTTACCTGACTGTTTGCCAATAGATTCTTACCTATCTATCTCAGCATCGTATAGACCAAAAATATTATTGCAAAATTTTCTTCCCTTATCAACTAAAATTTTCTTTTCCTGCATTTCCTTATATATGACATCTGGACCTTTGTATTAACCTTGAAACGGACATGTAGCAAACACTTAAAGAAGACAAGATTGTTAGTTACGTACTTCAGAATACTCTTTAAATATCTTCATTTAACATTTTCTCCCTAGCCTGCTAGTGTTAGCATATCTTTAGCATACTGAGGACTCGAAGCTGTCAAAAGTCTTTCTCCCTGCTTGTTTAAAATTTTCTCTCCCT
>JASAND010011759.1:0-18154 GCA_030248195.1 Trissonchulus latispiculum
GGGGGTTTCCATTGCGGCGAGATAGGGGGCACCGCCAACTGCACAATCAAAGCTAAATATTCAGTTTTCTGAGATATCACCCCTATACCTGCGGGACTCAAGACAGCTCCCCAACGAGGCAAAACAACCGTACCTATCTTAGCTATTTCATCGGCCAGAAAATGAGACGACCCGGTGTCCGTGGTCGATTGAGCATTAGCAGTTGACAGCAGTAAACCCAACAAAAGCCAAAATACAGGCGTGCTAAATTTTCTCAATGAACGTACAGCAGCGAAAATAGACAGAAAAGGTACTAGTAACAGTGAAAAGTCAAAATTCCGTGATTCCTGAATTTCGTTTTCAAAGGTTTCCAGCAATTTGTCAGAATACAATTCGCACTGTATGGCGACAGTATGCGTTTCGCTGGCTAATTCGGTTTCATGAAATCTTTCATAATTACGCGGGTTTACCCCCTCCGAGTTAGAGATTGGAATAAAGAGTTCCTCGTCAGTAGAGGTCATAGTGCTAGGCGTGAGTGCACCTCTCAAGAGACAGGGGGGCTCGTACTGAACCGGACGACAGGTACAAATCATCGGCTGTCGACACATTAAAACTTTATGTGAAAAATGTGGTGACGTGAGACACCTCTTAGCGTGTCGCATACATTGAGGTGAGACGGCCCGCACCGAACGAGCAGAATACTGCCCAGCCGACCCGGAATCAGACCGAGGTTGCCGGCTATAGTGTGGTCGGCGGTCGTAATATTCTGAGCGATCGCTACCTGAATAAGCAGAGGATCCCGAATAGTTTCGGCCTCTTCCTGGGCTGTCATGGTAATGCCCAGATTCTTGTGCTCTGGACTGTGAAACTGCGAATTTTGGTCCGTATTCGCGTCTCATCTCTGCAGGGAGGTCAGACCGCTGATCTCGGCGGTCAGACTGTTGACCATTGTCCCGCCGGTTGTCAGGACGATAACGCTCGTTTCTATACTGTTGGTCATAATTTCTGTCGTCCCTACGGTCGTGATTTCTGTTATCTCGACTATCATAATTCCTATTATTTCTGTTATCATAGCGTTCCCTGTTACTGTTTCCGTTATTATCATTATACCTGCCGCGATCGAAGTTGTCACGCCCTTGTCCTCCCCGGTTGTCATAATTTCGATTTCGATCAGAATTTCGAAAAGAGCCGCGATTAGACTGAGAATTTTGATTTCTAGCCTGATAAGCTCCCCCTCCCGGCTGTCGGCACTCGCGTCGGACATGACCGGGCTTATTACAATTGAAACAGGTAATGCCGGGCGGTAAATCACGAGAGCGTTCATTTTTCCCGGCACTAGACATCTTTTTGGAATTTTCAGCCTCAAATTTTTCAAAACGAATCTTCAAATCTCTAACAGCTTTTTCCGCTTCGGCGATTGCCGCTGGGGCGTCTTGCTCTGCCCGAAAATTAGGCTCCAAAAAAGATGGGTATCCCTCCCCAGGGTACTCTCCTTCCGCTAACTGAGCTCTTTCAACGGCCTTAGCTAATGTTGTACACCCAGGAGGTACTCTATTTTTTAGATCAGTTCTCAGTCCAAAAAGAAACAGCCGCAGTTTTAACAGTTCAACTTGTTTGTCCGAAAACCCATCCTCCTCCTTAAAACTAAGTCGAGCATACCTATTCAGACGCATTAAATAATCAGCCACGGGTTCCCCTTTTTCCTGCTTCACCTGGAACATGAGGGAGGAAGCGTGAAGTGCGGTATGCGGGGGGACCATAATCTTTTTAGCTTCCGCAATCAGTTCAGTCCACTTACCCCTACTGTCCTTGGGCACAGACCGGAAGAGTTCGAGGGCACGCCCTTTCAAAGAACTTGAGAAAGTGTGTACTTTTTGCATTCATCAAAGTTCATCACGCTGCAGAACCGTTCATATTTTTCGACGTGCTCCTCGAACGATTCAGAGGAGTGACCATGGTGAATGGGAACTGAACTGAAAGCAGTGGCCACCCCCTGAGCTCTAACTACAGCATTGAATTCAGTCAAAGTTTTTGTCAGAGCTGTTAAGTCAACATTTTCAGGTCCAGCCGGAGGCGGCGTGGACGGAGGAGACTCTGGCTGTTCAGGGGGGTTGGGCGGTGTTCCCCCTCCCGTTTAAGCAGGATCAGGCATTCTGAGTAGTACGTATAGTTATCTTACCTAACTAAACAACTAGGTTACTAGACAATATATTGTTATTCAAACAGTTATCTTTCACACTCAGTACACTGTTATGCCTCAAACTAATCAAAATGGTGAGTTCTTTTTGGAAAAAATAGGGAGCCCAGAATTTTTCAAGGAAAACAAAGCAACTGATCTTTCCAAAAATTCTGTTTTAAAAACTCCAATATTTTTTCCTCCAAAGGCGGGCTCCACATGTAAAGAAAAGGGGTATTTGGGGTCGTTTTTCTCCAGTTCACAGTAAATTCTTTACCTTTTCTTATTCACTATTGACGTCCAAGCCTCCTAATTTCCTATCTAAGATCACAGGGGTCACAGTTTGACAGTCTTAATTCCGCTCTACTTGCGGATTCACTCCGGTCAATTTTAGGCTCGCAATCATCTATAAACTATCTATCTAAGTTTCAATAATCACTCGCTCTGATGCAGCTTAAACCCTTCAATTAATAAGTGAAATTAAATTATTATTATTTTAATTGGACAGGTATAATGTACATACAATATATGATTATCTACAGTTTATGAACGTAGGTAACAGTCATCATAATACTGACAATATCAAACAAAGTGTGGTAATAATTTTGATTTTTGAATTTTGAATTTTATAATTTGAATAGTGATAATTTTCCGACAAGCAATAGCAATTAATATTTAGTTTGTTCTCAATGTCAGTTAAAATATGCTATCTTGGATTTTCTAAAAAAGTGTGCCCTTCGATATACAGTTAAGCCTGAAGCCTTTCACACTTATTTGTGTGATTTTGAAAAATTATAATTTGTCCGACTAAAAGTTTTGTTTCTGTTATAACCCACGGATAGCCATATAGTCATCAGGACTTTTCTAGAATAATATTTGTTTGAAAATTTTTTGAACAAGCATTCCCAGTTTCGAAAATTTTTTTAAAAGTTTGGAGAATAACCTTCTATACCATCCAATCCACTGAACGCCACTAAAGGAACACATGCTTACAATAAAATTTAAGGAATTTAAGCTTTGCGTGTAGCATAACAAAAAAGTATACGGCACGTAAAGCAAACTGTGTGCTGAAAAATTAAGTTTATTTGCTTACTGAAAGCAAGCAATGCAAGTAGAGATCTCGATGAATGTACAGCATATGTATACATGCTGTAAAATCACAACATGGCAACACAACATAGCTTATGGCTTATGATTACGTTTCTGGATATAACCAAATAGAACAAGTTTAATCAAGGGCCCATATGCGCTGAAAATAGTAGTCGTGGAGAAGGGCACCCAGCCAAAATTAGTGAATTTGTTGAAATCACCAAAATGAATTCTGTTTTTTCCGAACACTTTACGAAAATGTGTTAGAATTTTAGTGAATATATCAACAAGAGATACCCGCAACTACCCGCGCGGGTAGCCTGCGGGTAGTAAATTTTCTATTACCCGCGGGTACCCGTGGGTACCCGCTACCCACTTCCAACTCTGGGTAAGCGCACTCTGAAATCCAGTTATATGGTTCAAGTGTACACTCTATCGTGTTTTTCCCGTCTTGGAAACTCCTGGTTTAGGGATATGACACAAAACTTCGAAAATTAATCTAATAATTTTAAATTATCCAAATTTTCGATTTTGCTGTTTTTGCTTTGCTGAGATAAAATTACAATATGTTTTATATTTAAGTTGTTTTCAGAGTTTCGTTGAGATTTGTATTTAACTCGTTGCTGCTCTGTGTTACCTAATCGATGGCAAACTATGAAGGGCCATGTTCTCTACTTGATTTGCCCGAATCGCTTTTGGTGGACATCTTTCGTCTCATTCCGTGGAAACAAAGAATTACTTTGGAAAACGTCTCCATCCGATTTCGTAACCTTGCCATTCAGTCATATTCAAATGAGAAGACATTCGTTGCTGCGAATCTAAAAACAGGGCCCCCTTTCAGCAAAATTCCCTGGCGTAATGATGGTTCAATGGACAATCTTGTGACTTGGGCTATAAATCGATTTCGTGGCCTGAAAGAGCTCTACTTGCTGAGTCCGATTAGTGAGTCCGTTTTGGCCAGACTTGGCGAAGTCTTTCCTAATTTGCATACTCTGGGAATCCACTTACATGATCCTATAAATCAACAGAAACTGGAAGCATTGCCGAGAGCTTTGACTCTAAAAATTTACTTTGATAGCCCGACAATTTACTCAAGACCAACTACAGCTATTGCAGAGTTCAGAAAAATGGTCCTATTCTTCGCGCCTTTTGATTACTCAGTGACCTTCTGTTCGCTAATGATGAATGCCACCTTTTTTGGGGACGCTGATTTGGCAGGTCCGTTTGGCATGGCGCCTTCTTTTCCATCAGTACCAGGTGATATCCAAATCACAAATACTCTACCTCCTCCCATCGACAAACTCTTTGCACACTTTGGAGGTAAAGCTCGACAACTCAAGCAGTTGATCGTTCACTCTGAATTGACACTTGAATCAGTAGTAGCTCTCAGTTGGCTTTGCCCCTTTTTGGAAGAGCTGTCTTTTCGTGGGATGTCAAATTGGAGAATCAATTTGCCTGTGGCAGAGTTTACCTTTTCAAGCCTTCAGAGTTTGAGCATTCTTGGACCATGCATATCAGTTCCTGTTTTACGGGGTCTTACAAAATCTGGTTCACTCCAGCGTCTTATCATTCCGGCGATGAATTCGACCGTCTTGTCCAACATTTTGCCACGAAATCCAAATCTGACCCATTTAGTTGTCACTGTTATCATTGATTCATCAGCAGCCGATTTTGTTTGCACGTGCATCGGAAACTTGTCCTGTCTTGAAAGCGTCAGAATCATGTTTGAATCTCACTTAAGACGCAGTGCTTCGGTGAATTCGATTTTTCAGGGATCACCAATTTGGCCAAATCTTGGATCTCTCCACCTGGGTTCTTCCTCATGCCAGAGCTATTTGCAAATCAACCCTCCAGCGTTGGGTGAAGATAGTCAGTACATGTCGAATTTGAACAATGATTCCGGTTTATCCTTCGCCACGATGTTGCGCGGCATCACTCGTCTTTCCCTGGAGTACGTCCAATTGAACTGTGAACTTTTCTGTCCTGTTTTGGAGGACCTGAAGTTAAACCAAGTTTATTTTGCTTGTGAGGAGGCTGGATTTCGAGTTGGCCCAGTCTTCAAATCTCTATGGATGCGAAACTCTGCAATTGACCTTATGAGAGTTATTTCTGCCGAATCAGAAGTTCTATATCCCTCTTATTTGAGCTTATCAAATCCGTCCGAGGCTCCTATTAGCCCATTGTTGAAAGCTATAGCCTACTTGAAGTCTGCATCTTTGTGCCTTAAAACAGTGCATATGGAATACAAAATTAGCAGAAGCAGCGAAGGTGTGGGAATGTTGCTTGGAGAGGCGTTGGGCTCACTTACCAAACTTGAACGTCTCAGTATCCAATTTTGTACGCAAGCATGTCAGCAATTTTTCATAAAAGACCTACTTAAGGGCTTAGTTGAGAAACGTTAAAGTTTGATCGACGCTGGAGTGAATTTAGAACTGTTAGAATACAGTCTTGCGAATGTCACATCAGAGGATCGTCTTCAGATGAGACTGGAATTGGATAGAGCTAAAATGATTGCCCGAAGAGATTGTGACTTTTTGCTGAAGAAACATCCTTTTTTCCGATCAGATATTTGTGAACACACTTTCGAGGATGCAAAGTCCCACCCGACTTCCGATGACTACGCCTTCACTCTTAAGTCCAACGACAATTTGAGTATTAGTGTTTGATAAGACCGCTTTATTCACATACTTCACATGGACTATGTGCTCCTCTAATGTGACCAGTATTTCATGCCCGCCCTCGCTTCATGCTAAAGCGAAAACTATAATAATGACTAATTTGATTTGTTTGCCGCAGTATGTAATGATTCTGAAATTAAATACTAATTTAAATAGGCTTTTATTCTTTACTGATAATATGCACAGTGTAGCCTTTAGTAGAAAATTTTGTAACTATTTGAGATAGTTAATAATTTTGCAAATAACAATTAGTATTATTTATAACATAAAATTAATTTCGTCCGTTTCTCCATTTCTTTCTTCGCTTTTCCGTCATATTCCGCAGCCCTCAGTCAATCAGAACTATGCAACCAATGGAAAGTTGAATTCCGGTCGCCACGTTCAAACCTAAACCGGGGAAAAACGGAGAAATTGCCCGTTTCTCCGTTCGTCTGTTCATCCGTTCGTCCGTTTCTCCGTTGGAGCATGAACCGACATTAGGGCGAGTTATCGTACTGAACTACTATGACAAAATGAAAGAAGTTGTTCGCCGCCACAATCGAAGAAAATCGGCCAACTGACGGGACTCGAACCACGGCCTTTGACATTTAAAGTTCGCAAAACTTTGGTTTTAGAACGATGTTCAAGCTTTAGGTAAAATTTTTGTTCTAAAAATTAAAAGTGATTTCAGAGTAAAAGTAGTTTTTCCAATACTCATTTTCACCCCGCATTTTTTCTGTAATGATTCCCAGCCGTCGTAAATGATGTCATCTTAGCAAACGTGCAGGTATTTTAACGACAAATGCAAGGACCCGAACGAACACCTTAACACTGTCATGACAAAATTGAAAACTCTCGTTAGTTTGATAGCTTAAACAAATTTAAATTTTCATGGGGAAAATTATAACTGAAGGAATTCAATATTTTTCTGCTGTAATCTTTCCAAATCTTTTAACCAACTAAAATTCAGTTGATTCAGACAAAAACTTTGTGCCCGGACAAGCTAAAAACCACAATGCCAGAGTTTGTAGTCATACACAGATATTAGGTTAAATAGATTTATCAGTTTAGACTATCATTTTACAAACTGTATTGTCAACAGTTGGTATTATCAAGAGTATGAATTGCTTCTACTGTTAACCAAGGAACAAAAACTATTTTTCCATTAACGGCGGCTGAGTCTTTAGCATCGGCTTTGTTTTAGTTTGCTGGTGTTAATACTGTCATCACTCACAGAAGGCACAGCCCGGGTCCACAGATCCTTTCGGGCATTTCAAACCTCTCCGTCCTTTGCGGATTCTCGGAGTTTAGAGACCTGTTAATAAGAGAGGTCCATTTTGGGATTTTGCTCCGATTTTGCTCATTTTCACACATTTTATAATCTGAATGGTATATTTCAACGAGTTTATAAAATCTTCAGATTTGTTCCGGCTAAAGAGTAATTTCAGCTGAAACTGGAGGTCTAAATGTGTTAAACATAGGAATCGAAAAATTGGTGATTTTGTTGGAGAAATGAAGTGTCTCTAACAAGCCTCGAGCTAGCTTTTAATCCACTGATCTGAGCTATAGTCTTAAAGTTTTGAGATAAGTTAGCTGCGAAGGTAAACTAACGGCATAAATATACCAACGTGCATGACATTGAACTTGAAGTCTTGCAATGCTGAACGGAAGGAAAGCAAGTCCAAGAGCCTGTTTGTTTGCTATGCAGATGCAAAATTGAAATGAAATGGAGTCATGAGTGGCCGGCAGTCCGGGCTTACGGGCCTCTGTGAAGGCTCTCAAGGCTGTGAAACAAAGCTGTGTAGCCGTAGTCTAAATATCCAATCAGCGAGCAGGCCCTCATTTATGAAAATTGGTGTATTAGCTTTATTGGGAAGGGGAAGTCCTAAATAATGAGAGCCGAGTACATATCATTATGACAGTTTCATGCTATTACTGATTAACTTTTCGTTTCACTAATGGAAGATGGCGCGGATTTGGCTCCTTTACTTGATCTACCGGATTACACTTCGGTGAACATTTTTCGTCTGAAGGATCCGATTGGAAAAAGTTTCCACTCCATTTCGACGTCTCGTTATTCAATCCTACCCCAGTACAAAATGTTTGGTCGTTGGCGGTACGAAAGTTGTGGAAATATTCGGTGGATCCGTTGAAGATTTTACCGATAAACGCCATGATTCAGTCGACAATCTTGTGATTTGGGTATGGGCAATGAATCGATTTCGAGGACTGAAAGAGCTCTACTTGCTAAATCCGATTAGTGAGTCCGTTTTGGCCAGAATTGGCGACGCCTTTCCTAATTTGCGTACTCTGGGAATTCGCTTACAGGATCCTAAAATTCAATTGGCACTATCGAAAGCTTTGCCTAGAAATTTGTCCCTGCAGGTTCACTACGACGAGACAAGACCAGATTATGAGTTTAGATTAAATAGGGAAAAATTTCTTGAAATGAATGAATTGCCTGCACCCTATCTGCTTCCAGTAACCTATTTTTTGGTGACATTCGGCTGTGATACAAATATTTTTGTTCCGTCTGTGCTGGCTTCTTATTTGACAATCCCGACTAATCCTGGATTCGATAATCATAGTTCATATCACGTTGATTTGGATTTGGATTTGGATTTGGATTTGGTCTAACATTTTCTACAATGCTACAACGCATCACTAGCCTTTCCTTTGAAAACGTCAAATTAAACTGTCACCTTTCTTGTCCCTGTTTACAGACTCTAAAACTGAATACGATTAAGTTTTCTTGCAAGGATGCTGGATTTCGGGTTGGCCCATTCGTTAAATCTCTTACGGTTTCAGACTATAAAACTGATCCTAGAAGGATAATATCTGACAATTCAGTTGTTCAATATCGCACCGATTTGAGTTTATCCACTGCTCCTGCCTCCGACAGTCCTTTGATGTATCCACGACGCAATAGTTATATAGAGTATCTCAAATCTATGTCCTCACGCCTTAAAACACTGGATATTCAATATTACTTCGACCGATGTGGTTACTGCGCAGACATGGGACGTAGCTTTGGAGAGGCCTTAGGCTCCTTACCCCGACTAGAACGTCTTCGCGTTGAAGGCCACGTGTTCATGCTGGAAGAGTTACTTCAGGGATTGGCTGAGAAACGACAAAATCTTATTGTGGAAGGAGTGAATTTGGATCTGTTGGAATACTGTCTTATCGATAACGGTGATCAAGTGAGAATGAAATCGGGTCGAGGTCGAATGTTTGCTCGAAGAGATTATCGTGAAGCGGTGAATCGCCATCCCTTTTTCCGCCTCCATCCTTCAAGTAGTCCGCAGTCTGGACCGACTCCGAGTGATTTGGCCGTCATACTGACTCAGCACTTTACTATTCCTGTCCACTAGTGTGCAAATTCTTTAAAGACATTCTTTAAACGGCTTATAAACTAGTTCACGTGACAGAAACAACAGATAAATTGTTTAAGCTCTAGTTAAGCTAGTAAACGAACTAGGAAACATTCATTAGTAGCGGCAAGAGTACATAATATAAGAGTGTGACAAACTGGCAAGCTCTCTCTTATCAGAGCCAAAGCTATGTTCTGTTCGCTAACGGCCTACCCCCTCCCCAAATTAGAACCCACTGAACAAAGCAAATTCGCCCGCCGTGTTTGTGCTCTAAAGTTCGAAACAGACACAAATTTCACTTACGTACTGCTTCTGTTTTTGAGCTTAATCACATAAACATAGGGCGAGTGAGTGTACCCCCGTTTGGACCCCGTACCCATATAGGGGCGGAGTGACAGGGGTCAATTTGGGGAGGGGGCTCTGACTGCATAGAGTGTGGCGCTTGTCATACTCTTAGTAATGTACTATTGGTAGCGGCTATCTAGCTACGGTCCTGCCAGGTCTGCAGTATGCATACGTAGCGGGTTAATTTAATTAAAGGCTATTTCCCAGTGCACAAAGCAATTCTGCAACATGTGCTCAAGTTTTCCCAGTTTCAAGATGAATTTTTATCTTGTCAGTTACATAAAATCCGACAGAAGTGTACCATTGCTTTGCTGTAAACCATCAATAATTATACAAGACTTGACTAGCTCTCTTGTAGTATTGTTTAAACAAAAAGCTCTATGCTGAAATTAGTGTGAAAAAGACAAAATTTAAGTAATTAGAAATATTTGTATACATAAAGATTCCATACATTAACCTATATTGACGAAGACATCATCGTCAACAAAAGAAAAATGAAGGCCGACTTTGTATTTAGGTTTCCAAATTTCGGGGGGTGGGGTTGGTGTGAAGTGTTGAAGGGAAACGAGTTGGTGTTTGGCTCAATCTTTTTCGAAAGATGATAAAAAGAGTAAATAAACAAACAAACTTGCTAACTTTGCATTGAAAGGGTAAAAGGAGTTACCCTTGGCCGTTGCTTTTGTGAAGTGCAACTGACTACTGAAATACAACAACACACAAACACCAACTCGGGAAATTTGTGGTCATGTGACTGAAGGGGGATGACAAAGTCAGAGCTCACAATGTTTGCTATCAGCAGATTGCATTGTTTCTTTGATAAAGAATAGCGATGAAACAATGTGCAGTAGTTAATGCAAGGTTCTGTGCTTACCGTCTCCTACGTACGCATTCTTGGCTTGTTTCACACCGAACACCGCTTGTGGTTCTCGTAGTTAGTTAAAATGGGCGATCTGTCTGTCTGTCTGTCTGTTCTCGGCCACTCTGCCCGGAGGCAATATCGGGGTCAGTCTCGGCAGGTTTAATACTTACCGGATGCTGCAGCCAGATCAAATGACCCAAAAGGAAGCGACCGATTAGATCTAAGGGGGATGGGGGATGCTTGTGATTCTCGTAGTTAGTTCAAATGGGTGATCTCAACGATTTTGTCGCACTATAAGTCGATCAACAACTTTTGTTGACATTAGAAACCTTGGGATATAATTGGCAAATCTATAACTTAGAAGAACCTTCAACAATATATGATCTATGAATCCCACTGAGCACTTAAAATTAGTTTAGAACGAGGAGAGAATATAATCTTTACACTTTGCTAGTCATATAAAGTCTGTCATATAAAAATATAGCTCCGTCTGGAATGACCAGTTGAATCTTATTATAGAAAAAGAGTAAGCATAGGTTTCTCTTTGTGTATCACGACATTAAATAATATTGATTTTGATTGATTGAGACGCCACGCCCCAAAGGATAATATAATGCACACCCAAACAGGGACTCTTTAGGAGAATAAGTTTAAACTACCGTAATCCCTTATTTCAATCGCTACCTTCGCTGATTTGGAAAGATATGTATCTTCAATCTGATTGGTTGTTGGTTATTTGCTCCCTCTAATTAGAAGGGAGACAGCTTTCGTTGATGGGTGTCTTTGCTTGTTGTTGGTTCCACACCACAAGAGAATCACTGTTTCATTTCTTAATCGATTATACACAACAACAGAAAAGAAGTGCTGAAGAAAGCTGTATTGGTCAGCTAAACACTAAGCACTCCTGTTCTATCACTCAGTATAAAACTTTATTCCAACAGTGAAGACCTGTGTAGCCCATTTATGTCTTAGTTTTCTGTGAATACAGAGGTAATACTGAAATCAACAACGATCAATGTGAACAAAGGATTCAAGAACCACCGAGTTTCAATTTTCAGCTTGTTCAAACAGAGAGCCCGGAAAACAAGGAGAGTGCGCTTTCATTAACGTTTTCCCATTTTTCGCAAACCTTTCAATGGAGACCACAATTTGTGTTAAACGTGGGAAAATAAAAATTTAGGCTAAAATGTTTGTCCAGAATTTTTTCTGTAGTTAATTCTTACAATTCTGCATATACGGTAAGGAACCTCGTCCAAATCCAAAGCGTATATTACTACCGTAGTTTGCTTTAAAAGCGTAGATAAAACGTTTATATCAACCGTAGGTTGTATTCATGTTTTTCAGCTTTTTCAGCATCTTTTCAAAAGACTGCAGCCAAGCCAGCTTAGTGTTGCTTTGTGCTTCTTACCGTGCTACATAACATGCGTACTTGTGAGCGTAGTCTTGAGACCAGCTACAAAAAGTGCTTCGTTTTAAAGCGTAGATGCTTTATGAAACCGTATATACGCTAAAAATTATACGGTTGTAATATACGCTTTGAATTTGGATGAGGTTCCTAAGGGCATAAAAAGAGTGCAGCTATTTTTTTGTGCAAATCTGGTGAGTTGAAATTCTGAAATTCGAATAGCCATAACAGCAACAGCAGAAAATTCTTTAAGAAATTTTAGTAATAAGAATTCTTCGATTCTTGACTGATCGATTGGGTCAGTGCTTTGACCTTGTATGTGGCCCAAAAAATTGTCATGCTTAAGTCAAACTGCACGCTTGTCCTTTCGTTAGGTCACGTTGTCTCTTAAACAGTAACAAGATAGTCATCACCATCAATGGTCCAATAATCAGTAGCAGTCGCATAACTCTGAAAATAATCCACGTGATAACGTCGGAAAAATGGATGATCCCTTATTGTTTCCCGAAAATCTCTCCGGGCCTTCATTTGAGCTCTATCGCGTTTTGGTTCCACCTGAGCACGCGTATCTGAATGCGTAAGACTGTATTCTAACCGTTCCAAATTCACTCCTGCATTACTTAGACTTTGTCGTTTCTCTACCAAAGCCTTAAGTAGGACATTCAGTGAAAAGACTCCGATGGCTACTACGTGGAGATTCTGCAGACTTGGGAAAGATCCCAACGTTTCTCCAAGTGAATTTCCAGCTGCTGTAAAGTTGTGACTCGAATTTAAAGGGCATCGGCGTTTAACATTCACGGTTAAATGAACAGACCGTAGGTACGATGACGCTGACTCCAGATAGTCTATGTAGCTATTCAGTGGCAGACACTTCGCTCGATCGAAGAAAGAAAATATGGATAAGTTCAGGTGTGAAGGATATTGAAAGACCGATTTAGCAGAAATCACCCTACTAGGATCAAGTCTCATGTCTCGGATTGTCAAAGATTTGAAGAGTGGGCCAACTCGAAATCCAGCGCTTTCGCAGGCTAGCTCAACTCCCATCAATTTCAGATCCTGTAAAACTGGACAGTAAAGTTCACAATCCAATTGGACGTGTTCCAAGGAGAGACGAGTGACGCCGTGCAACATCCTAGAAAAGGATAAACCGGAGTCTACATAAAGATTGTCGAAATTATCGAAATTAGGATCATTTAATTCGGGATCTGGAGGGTTTATCTGCAGACATTCCAGATGAAGTGATCGAAGTTTTGGCCAAACAGATAATCCTTGAGAAATCGAATTCTCTGTGACCATGGAGTTGCTAAAATGGCGAAAGGAAAGATTAACAGTTCTAAGACTGGTTAGATTTCTAATACACGTTCGAATAAAATCAGTTTCAGGTGAATCAATAGAGATCACGACCGCCAAATGAATCAAATTTGGATTCCTTGCCAGAATCTCTGCAACAACGACGGAATCCAGTTGCGAACGAAACCCAAGAGAAACGAAACGTTGAAGGCAACCAGATCTGGTAAGATTCTTCAAAACAGGAAGAGGCACGGTCAATCCAACGATGCTAAGACTAAGCAGCCTGGAAAAGTTAAACTCTGTCGTAACATTGCCAACGGTTGCATTATTCTCAACTTCAACGTCCGTTGAAATTCCACAAAAATACAATTCTTCCAGCATAGGACAGTGCTGACTGAGAGAGATTAAAGTCTGGAGAGACAACACACAGTCAGGTATGATTAATTGCTTTAGTTTGCAAACGGCACCGCCGAATGCTGGATCGAAAAATTGGGCACCAGGCATCCAGCCATGCTCCAAAGGTACGGCGCTAAAACCAGATAGGACGGACGGAATGAAGTGTTTTGTGCCATACTCGCCCATAAAACGGTTACTTCGCCAGTCGACAAAATATTCTGAGAACAAGGTGACTGGAAATTTAAAGGATGCGAAGAATTGAGCCAGTCTGCTATATTCTTCACCACTTAACATTTTGAACTTGTTCTCAAAACAGTAAAGCTTCAGAGTCACATTTCTGGGCAACGCGTTCAGTTCCCCCTTATCTGTAGGGTCTTGTAAGCTGACACCGAGAGTATGCAAATTAGGAAAGCCGTCGCCAATTCTGGCCAAAACGGGAAGAGAAATTGGACTAAGCAAATACAGTTCCTTCAGTCCATACAAGCGATCCATAGCCGCGTTTACAAGCTTGTCCATCGATATATCCCTAACGTCTATGAAACCTGTGTCATAAATTCCATCCTTTCCGTTCCACTTTGCACTACCAACGATCAGAAGGTTCATACTGTAATATGACTCCTTAACGAGACGTCGAAATCGAGAGGAAACTTCTTCCAAAGGAATTCTTTGACGCCACGGAATCAGACGAAAAATCTCCAGCAAAACACAATCAGGGAAATCAAGTAAAGGAAAGAAATCTTCATTATCTGCCATTCTGTAGATAAAATAGAACAGTAATGTGGAAAATTATTTCAGCTAAAATCTAAAACGAATACACTATTGAATACATAGACAGAATTACCAATGTAAACATTCCCAACATGTTGCTGCAAAATCAGTGACGCTAGCAAACGGGCCGCGCCAGATTTCAATGTTTGAGTTTAAGCAAGAGTTCATAATTCTATTATATATTAGAAGAAGAGTGAGCCACTAGAGGGTTCCTCTTCTTGGCATTGCGTAACGGTGCTCCGACCACAATACGCGAATGTTCCCCCGTTTGGGGGGGGGGGTCGACAGGCATACCCCCTCCCCGTTTGGTGGGGGGGGGGGTAGCAAAAAGTGGTCCCCGTTTGGTGGGGGGGGGGTAGCCAAAAGAGGTCCCCGTTTGGTGGGGGTATGCTGCAAAGGGTCCCCGTTTGGAGGGGGGTCGTCAAGACAGGCAGAGATTGGCTGCATCTGATTGGCTGTTAGCGACCCACCCCCCCAAACGGGGACCCCTTTTGCATACCCCCCCCCCACCAAACGGGGACCTC
The DNA here is from genome assembly GCA_030248195.1 of Trissonchulus latispiculum. Taxonomy (NCBI): domain Eukaryota; kingdom Metazoa; phylum Nematoda; class Enoplea; order Enoplida; family Ironidae; genus Trissonchulus; species Trissonchulus latispiculum. The sequence goes on from JASAND010011759.1 coordinate 14,860, forward strand.
TTTTGGCTACCCCCCCACCAAACGGGGACCTCTTTCGGCTACCCCCCCAAAAACCAAACGGGGACCCATTTTTGAATAGAACAAAAACTACCGTAATCCTCTGCTATAGCCCCCCCCCCCACCAAACGGGGAGGGGGTCTCTGCAATCTGATTGGCTGTTAGCTACCCCCCCACCAAACGGGGACCTATTTTCTGCTACCCCCCCCCCCCCACCAAACGGGGACCTATTTTCTGCTACCCCCCCCCCCACCAAACGGAGGGGGGGGGTATGCTTTGTCGAAGAGAGCTACCCCCCCACCAAACGGGGGAACATTCGCGTATTGTGGGCGGAGCACCGTTACGCAATGCCAAGAAGAGAAGCCCTCTAGTGGCTTACTCTTCTTCTAATATATAGTGCAATTATTATGCACTCTTGGTTTTAGTTTCCAGCTGAGCTAGTTGTGCCAGTTGAATTGTGGCGAAGTCGCGAATAGGCATGGGCACGAATAGTAAAATTGTTATTCGAATATTCGTCACTATTCGTGGGGTACTATTCGAACAATTTGCGAATTATTCGTGGTATTCGAAATTTGCGAATAATTCGAATTATTCGAATATTCGAATTCAAAAATGGCAATTACTAAGTATTAATTTACATTTGCATGCACGTTTAACTGCTGAAAGTTTATGGATAAGCTCAAGAACCCATCTGAGAGCGCATTGCGGCAGCAAACTATTTTAAAGTCACAGCATTTATTTGGCCAGCATAGTGGAATGGCGTTCGATAATCTGGTGGAAATGGATCAGAACAACAGTACACAGACGGGTCAAGACATTGAAAGCGCCAATTGTGCAACAATATGTGCTCTGGAACGCAACGTGCCAGCTAAAGTGCAATAATTATTTGCTGTAATATCAATGATGTAAGATTAGTGTGCATGTATAAAACTGTTAGGACAGAACGACTAGAACTTTTCAAGTTCAGTACACATAAATATATTCTATTCTTTGTGAGTTCAGTTTCATTGTAATGCAGAAGCCAGCAAAAAGTCCGAAAATTCGCCTGAATAGTGGATACTTACTTAGGAATTAACGAATAATTGGAAATTCGCTCGAATAATTCGAATATTCGTTCGAATAGTTCGAATATTCGTTCATGGAATTATTCATTAACTATTCGCGAATAGTAAACGACTATTCGAATATTCGTGCTAATCGCGAATATCGAATTAATGCTTACTCGCGAACTCATCGCGTGCTGAGACAGTTGCTTAGATCCATTTAAACAATTAAGAAAAAATATAGAAAGCAAGTTTGTCCTGCCTTGCACTTGCATACCAATAAAAACTGGATGAAAAATTTCTCAAAACTTCAGATTACACGACATAAAATATTCGCTATAATGGTATCCGATGACCAGATGCTCAAATTCTGTGTCAGAATCAGATCCTATTCGCAGAACCCACAAATTCCAGAATTCTAATGATCGTGCATTAACATAGGGTTGGCGCCTGGGGGGGGCATGTCCCAGAAAACTTTGAGAGGGCTTGTACCGTGAGAACTAAATTATTGAGGGCTGCGTACACCTCAAGAACAAATCTGTAAAATTAAATTTGCAATTTTAAAAAATTAACAAATTTTCACCAATTTTTATGAAAAAGTAATAATTTCAGAGGAGAATATCCGCCGATGGCGGAAATTTTTTAAACGTTTAGTGTAAAATTAAATTTTCCCGGCTATTTTTGCTTGCCCCTTGACAAGTTTTCCGTTACTCTTTGTCTTTCACATTGTCCGGGTTGGGAGGGCAGCTTGGACCTCCCAGACACCCGCGTTATCCTCTGCTTGTGATCCAAGCAGAAAACTTAATAATATAATTACTTTCGTTTCAAAATGTCTTGGAAATTTAGAAACGCCCAAGCTAAAGCATCCAAAAACCACAAATTGAAGATTTATGACTAAATAGTTACGATAATATCTAATAAAAATGAAGTACAAGTAATCCAGAACCTCTGTGCCCTCCCTGAAAATATAAGCTTGAAAAGATAATTAGTTGACAAAACGGGCGCTTTTACATCTACTAAAAAGCAGACCAACGGTAATATAAAGTCAATTACGTAATACAGTACGCATATGTGACCATAATTTCTTATCGGTGGTTCAAGAGATTTTTAGAAGGAAACATAATTGACATTAATTTGTAATTGTAATTGTAATTCTTGGAAATTTGTTGGTTGTTGCCGAGCAAATTTAAGCAGGCTGTTCCTTCTGTGCACGCATTGTTGGTTGACGGCACAAATCAAACTAAAATTTGATGAAATTTTTCTGCTTGTTCAAAATAAATCCTTTAGCATTGTAACACCCTCCGCGCATGCATCACGAGTGACTTAACGGAAGCAGCTTGTGGTATTATATCTGAAATTGTAAGGATGTGCAAAAGCGGAAGTTTGGGGGGAACAAGTGAGTTTTCCACTTTTTTGACAAAAAAATTGAATTCTGGGGATGAGGGACCCCTCGAGGAGAAGGGGTTGCCTCCTGGTCTAGCACATGTATGGTTAGATCCTGCAGAAGGCTTGTCCCAAGAATTTGCATTTTTTATAAATTTCCAACACAATTGTTATTTTTCAACAAATTTTAAAGCTTTGGTTGTGTTTCTGAAAAAATCAAGAAATTTTAGCATAAAATTCTGTCAGGGACTTCTTCGGAATTTCAGTGCGAAAATCCATTTTTCCAACCATTTCCGCTACTCCTTGGCCAGTTTTTGTTGGCGCCTTTTCCTTCACAGCGCTAGGACTTTTACCTTGTCCGGGCTAGGGGAAGCTTTGACCCATTTTTCTTAACCTATATGTGGACAAACACAACTGAACAAACAATGCTCGGGCTACTAGTTTTCACTGACAGTGAACTAGAAGTCTTCACACTCCCTAACACAGAAGCTACTGACTATGTAATACATACTATCCTCAAGTTCTAACTTAATCAGACGAGGATTGAAAACATGTTCACATAAGATGCGGCAGACGTATTTACATTTAAATGCACAAGCGAACAAAATGTAGAAGTCATTTAAGGATTAGAAATAGACGTAGCCCAACATTCTGTGCAGATTTTGAAATAAACCAGTCCCGAGTTTAGCAAAAAATGTAATGAAAGGAGTTTCACAAAGGTTAAAAAGTGAATTTCAAGATCTAAATGGTGAATAAAAATCATATGAAGAAGTGAATCCATCAGTATAAAGGAAATGACGAGTACCGGCTTAATAATGATTGATCTGATTGGAATTAATGATTAAGTTGTTGAATGTATTTTGTTATGTCTT